>MU842865.1:0-215502 GCA_030867305.1 Colletotrichum zoysiae
CCCCCTCCGGGACCTTGTTCCGGTACCTCGTTTACCAGCTGCTCCATCAATCAGCCCTCGACCTCGACCGGCGTACGGCTACCTGCAGCATACCCATGCCGATCCTGCCACACAGACTTACACCGGCGCCTTTAGGGCCTTGGAAAAGTGCAACAGAAGCAGCAAAACCACGCAAAGCGCACATCGGAATGTCAAGAAATGCAAAAGGCGGTGTTGTTGAATGCAGCCGTCTAAGCCGCGTTGGAGGTATCCCAGCTTTTCTCCGGCTTACATTGCTGTTCACCCCTGACAAGTGCGACGGTCTGCGGAACCAACCGGGACCAACCGTAACTCCACATTGGGGCCAAGAATATGCCCGCTCTCGTGGGAATTACAGCACGACAGTTGCTTCGACTCTCCCACCCATGCCGTGCTGTCTCATCAAGCGATCACTCCTGCGCGGATTACGCCTAGCAAGGCGGTGTCAAGAGAACCAGCTGCCGGGCACGCATCAAGCAGCATGCCGCTCTCGCTTACTCCCATACCTATCCGTGCTCGACTTTGGGTAACGTAGTTTCTTCAGGGGAAATCGGGATCATGAGCTAACGTAAGATGTACCATGCTGGGACAGGCTGACGATAATGAGTGTAAACGAGCAAGCTGTTGATTTAGCACGGCGTGGGCTTCTATCTTGCACTATGCTGGTTCTGTGCATTTTATAACGACAACAAGAGAATTTCTGCAACGTCTCGTGTGCCGCTGACCTTCCAAAATCTCACGAGAAAGGCTTCTCCCATACTCCATTGAGTAAACAATGCTGGTGCAAGCAACCCACGAGAACCAAGAAATTACAGCGAAGCCGTGTCCCCCTCCCAATCACACAATCATACTAGACCTACATTGCCAGCGCTATCCCTTGACCGAGTAGTGCCCTGTTGTACCACCCATCCTGTATATAAATCGACACTACTCGAAGCGCTCGGAAAGGGTCATCTGACCTGCTTGTGCTCTTTATGGCGTTTCCTCAAGGCTCAACCGACGCAGCACGCCAGGTGCGGGATATCGGCTCGACGGGCTCTTTGACGACTATCCCCATGGTGAGCGACGATAATTATCGCGAGATTCGGACGGTTCCGTGCCCAAACCGACACGAGGAAGGCGTTGCGTAGAGGATTGGGGATGGGGGGAGGGGGGCAACTAGTTTCCTCCTTTTGTTTTCTCTTCTCTTCTTGTTACATCGCAGGGCTGCATCTTCCCGGCATGATCAACATGCAGGCCCATGCCCCCCTCGTTCCAGTCGGACGTCTGATAGATGTGAAAATGACAGGCAGGGCAAGGTACGCACATTGCGCGCACGCCCCGTGATGTGTTCTTCTTCTTCCTTGACCTTACGTCTCTCTCTTCTCCAAAGGTATCACTGCCACAACCCTGAGGCCCACGATCACCCTCTCGCAGGTATCCTCCTTGGGTGTTCGGTGAATAGTAGATCAGCGAATTCTGACAATACAGAATCCCAAGTAAAAAAGGTAGACCATGAACCGGCCTGCAGGTCTCGGGAATATAGAGCTGGAAAGAAGAAAGAAAAAGAAGAAGAGAAAAACCCCCTTTTCCCCGAGCCGAAGCATGCCTCAGCACGAACTGAGCAGTAAATGCAGGATACATGCAGCCTATCAATATACCACAACACTATCGGCCCCCCAGCCCCTCCAGCCCAGCCTGTTCCCGGCAAAATTTGCGACACGGTCGAGTAAACGCCAGCGATATCGCAAAGAACTTGATTAATGCGGGTTCACCCTCCCTCTTTCTCTCTCAGCTTGAACAAAGCCAGTCCCCTCCACTCTCTTCTCCTGGCTGTTGTGCCAACCCTTCATTTTCAGCTTTCCGCTGACGATACACCCCAGCTCACTCTTGTGCTCTTCCATTGAACGTTTCCTCTGTTGGGATTCGGCCTTCTCCATTATCCTCTCTTTCCTGCCTTCACCCGCTTTACTTCCCTGTCCCATACCGTGCTCCTGCCATACTCCACGATCTTCCAGGTACTTCCTTGAGCCTATGGAAAGCCCGTCACAATCTTGGGAAACCAACACGCAGAAACATATATGGTCACTGACTGGTAAAGCGCAAAATGCAAAGCTGAAGAGAGGCGTGCCGACGAAAGGAAAAGCTCTCTCCAATTCATAGCGAAGAGCGATGGTTTTTGTCAGCCAAAGAGTACTCGCTCACGATTCTTCCTTCAGCGGTTCGAGTTGATGCGTTTGAACAAAAGAAAAGATACCCACGTCGCGTCTCCATACCTGTGTGGGCTTGTCCTCTTGTGAGAAATAGCTTCATGTTCATTCGGGGGCATCCCCATTCGTCGACATGAGAAGACTAGGAGTCTTTCTAGCCCCCTGGGACTTTTTGCAGCGGACACAAGACTAAGTCTGCATGAGAAGAAATAGAAGCTGAGATCAACTAGGATGGAACATCAGATAAGCGACCTCTGCGGAACTTTACGGGGTGTGCAGTTATTATGCAGACGTGCTCCCGACACTTGGCCGCATGACGTGCCTATTGCATTTGAAAATTTGAAATTCAGGGACCTCAGTTTACCGAAGAAACATGCATTACCTCAGCTAACTAAGCCTGCGAATAGAGCGATAACTGTGAAAAGGAAAGACCCATGCTAGAGATAGAAAGCCCGGTATCTCGAGACCCAAGTATATCATAATTCCTCGCTGGGCAAGCCTTGCCCTTGTGTCTCATGGTGGTCCACCAAAAGGACCCAGTTCGTGAAGTTATCAGCTTTGAAGCCATTCCACTCTCTCATCCGGATGGACCAATACCAAGTCCCAATCCTCGAAGCCCGTGACGCCGTATCGCACCCTCAGTCTTGGATCATTTAAAAAGAGTCAACCCACTGACTCCGTTCCCGTAGCCGAAGGATTATAACACAAGTACGCGGGGAAAGCCAAATAGAGAAACTACCACTAGAGGGCAGGAGCAGCGGCGGAGAGGGCCGTCACCAGACCCGCAGCAGTAACGACACCACCGCCGAGGAAATATCCAGCCTTGGTTAAGAAACTTCGCAGGCGTTTGGAAGGCGGGGGTGCAGAATCGTTAACCGGCTTGGCAGCGGCTGGGACGACTGGTGGGGCCTGTCCGGAAGTAATCTGCATCTCACTGGCAGTTTTATTCGATGCCTCGATAGCCTCCTCCTCCGGGGCAAGAGTGGAGATCTCCTCTGCCTTGCGCTTGGAGGACTTCAAAGCCACTGCTGTCTGCTGAGAACGATCGGACTCACTGGTTGCAGGTTGAGCCGAATCGGCAGTACTGGGCTGACTGGATGCAAGCTTGCTTTGGTGGAATTGATAGGCGCTGGTCATGTCGAGCTCAGGACTGGTATTCCTAACTTCAGACAAGGGGAAATCCTGGGGAGTGTTGAGAAACATGTCTCCGGAGGCCGACCATACCGACTCGGCGACGTTGGTAGACTTAGGAGCCTCTGGTTCCGAAATAGCAGCCCGGTTCGAAGCACCAACGGACTGAGTTTCAGATGTCAAAACTTCAGCAGGCATTTCGGTTGTCTGTGATACCATGGCATTGAGCTGGGAAGAGTCTTCCTGCTGATCCTGGCGGCGTATGACTGCCTTGTTGTGCTCCCTTGCTGCGAAGAACTCGGGTTTGCCAGTGAGATGACCCAGTGCTTCGGCCGATGGTTCATTATTGTGGGCTGACGTCCAGATGTTCTTCTCCGCGGCGGCAGCAATAGGCTTAGCGGCCTCATAAGTTTGCTGCCAGTGAGTGTAACTCGATGCCACCACCTCTTTCTGTACAAAGTGCTCCATTGATCGAGCCGCAGGCAATTGCTGTGCGCCATTGCTTCCCTCGGAATGGGAGTCAACGTGTGGATGAAGAGCATTGAAGATCGAGGGCAATCGGAAGTCACTCGGACGTCCTTGTTCACCCTGATCTGCAGCAGGGAGTGCAGGCCAGACAATTGGAGGGAGCTCTGGCATCAAGATTGGTCTAAGCGGGCGAGACGAGGTCACCTGAACACTGGGTTGCTCCGGCTGCTCCGACTGCTCCGGCTGCCAAGTGGCTTGGACGTCGCCGGATTGGTGTGATGAGTTGGCTTCAGGCATGGGCTGTGAGCACATGTAAGATGTACCCTCGCCTGCCCAGACAGTCGAGTCGGGCTGTTCGGCAACAGATTCAGAATCGTAGTCGTCAGCCATAGGGTCGTCTAGTTCATAAATTGGGATGTCCAGGGGCTCGATCTGACTTTCCGCGTCTGAGCCACTCTCAATCTCGATTTCCTGTTCCTCCTCTTCATCATTACCATCGTCTTCGCTGCTATCCTCACTGTCGGAAGCACTGAGATTGATGTCCTCGTCGCAAGAGCTGAGTAGTTCGTCGTAGCTCGAAGGGAGTTCGTCGGGATAACTGGACGACTCGTCGTCATAAGACTCGTCGTCGGATTCATCCAGCTCTGAGTCAGAGACGGATGCGAGAGGTGGTTGGCGGTGGTTATCGAGACTGGCTGGCAGAACCTCCTCCTCCTCATGAGGGCCCTCCAACTCGGTTACAGCTTCTTCGCGTTGCGTGGGGATAAGAGAGGATCCCACAGGCTCCAGCGAATGCTCCTGTCTGTCCTCGTCAATAACGATTGGAGCAGTCGCATCCCCGTTCGTCTCTGGCTCATGCATGGGCGAATCCATGGTAAGGTCGATGGAGCTAGCGAAAAACAGGCCTTGGCTTGAGGCAGGTTTTAGTGGCATACCGATCTTGCGGAGCTTCACAGCGGTGTCGCGGACGTCGCTCTCGGTAATTCCATCATCACAATCACTACTGTCCGAATCATCGGGAACTGCGAATGATGGTCGGGGCTTGATCTGGTTCGACGGTTGGGCAGTTTTCACCAAATTATCCCACTCCCACTCCACCTCGACTGTGCACGGAGGAAAGAGCTCATTGGATCGCTGGATGTCGATGCCAAACTTGAGGGTGTCATGCTGGTGCAACTCTCGGAGCGTGCGAGGCTGCAGCCTCTGGGAGTTTTGGTAGGTGCCATGAAGCGATCCGATGTCCTTGATGTTGAGTTTCTGGATTTGATTAGCGACCGTCTATTTGCTTGCTGGCATGAGGGATCAGTTACCTTGTGGTACCAGTCGATCGTGATCTTGGCGTGCTCGCGGCTCATCACCGGGCTGTCGAAGTAGCAATTATCGCTCTTTGCCTCCAGGTGATTGAAGCGCTTGCTGGATCGACCAATAACCAGGACGCTGGTTTTGGTTTGCTCGAGGATGACTCTTCGCTCCGGATAGAGTACTTCGGGGCGGGGATGCTTCACGTTGAACTTGATCAGCACTACCAACATATTAGTAACAAAGCTAACATAAATGTGAAGAATAGGTGGAACACACCATCATGTGCTTGGGGTCTTGGACCCGCCGGACTCGACGACATCGTTGTGCTGGCTTCTCGAGCGTATCGCTGCTAACTAACGACAGGAAAGAGTCGAAATCGAAGGGTTCTCGGGCTTGTTGCAAAGCGAAGTCAGCACACGGTGACAGATAGGTCTCGGAAGCATCTACCTCCGTCCGAATAAGACCGAGCTCGCGGAAAGTGGATGATGTTGGGACGACGGGGTCTCGAATGGTGCTGAGAATAGAGAGGTTGATGTTGAAGATAGACGATATCGCCTTGAAGAGGGTCGGGTCGGAAAGGAAAATGAAGAGGGGAGGCAGACGTGGGAGGCAGGTATGATAATAAGACGTTCCTTCCTTGTACCTTTGGCGGGTTGAAGGTTAAGTGTTAGGACGCAGAAGGAAGGCAGAGAGGTAGGTGCAATACAGTGTAAGTTGAGTTAGACCATAGAGGTGACTGGAGGGAGGTGTGAAGTGGGTCAGGAATCTGGAGGTGGCACCGTATCGGTACTGTATCAGGCAGTCGCGGCAGTAGCGCAGGCAGCGATAAGGCTTTATCGCAGCTTAGGTAGGTAGCTGGGAAGCGGAGAGGAGGTTGCAGGGGGCCAGGTGAAGGTGGGGACGGTGGGTTGGTGGGGTTATCAGCAGTGACCTACCGTGACGTCCGAAGCACTTTAGATATCGATTTAGAGTGCCGTTGGCGCTGATAAGCAAGTGGGTGACGAGTTGATGAGATTCGACTGAATGCAAAGGGCGGTGGTCCGGCAATAGGAACTGAGGCGAAACAGCGCTTCGATCCCGCGTCGCGACGGCAAAATGATGTGAAGAAATAAAGGAGAGCGAGGTACCTACCTAGTTCAGGTACTGCAGATAAGGAGGCAGGTAGTAGGTAGGTAGAAAAGTGCACAACGATGGCTGAGGGCGCCTTGGGGGAAGTGGTCCGCCAGTTGCACAGTGTGTGTGTGAGATGACAGGCACGATCGGGGCGTGTTGGTGAGGAAAGAGGGGCACGTATGTATACCTACCTTAGACCACCCTCACCACATGGCACCTGACTGATGGAAGGGAATCACAGCGGGGTCGAGGGCAGAGGAATGTACCGGAAAACGGCCAGTCATTCAAGGGAGCAAGCACTGCTGGGTCGAAATACGTCGCATGTCGGCTGGAGAGTTCCTCAAGGTTGCGCGGATGCGACTCCAACAAAGTAGCTTCCACCCACATCCGGTGCCGACCTAATTATCCATGTATTCACATATTTAACAGCGGCCGGCCCAACACCGGACACTGCGAAGTATAGGTACAGTACGATTAATCCTTACAGAGCACCTCGAAAGATACGGTTAGTGGACAGTTGGTAACGCATGTTTTGCGGTCTATCAGCCATCGTCCACGTCGCCAGGCCTGATTTGCGCAAGTGCGCGCCCGTCCATAGGTCCATGTCGCTTTTACCGCGCTCTCCTCGACTGCTCTCGTCACACACGTGCAAAGTCACTTTGGTCTCGGGCGGAAACGCAGTTGGCCGTTGCCTCAGGCCTTTCTCGGTCAGGCCAAATGGAAAGCCATTGTGACTGCGTGTTTGTCCTGCCCTGCCATCCTCATAGGTATGTCTAACCGCCGGGCCAAGATGGGCCGCATTTTACTGCCCCTCGCAGTTTGTCGCTGGTGCTGCTCGAGCTCGTGCTCAGGCTCATGTCTACATAGTAACGAAACGTCGTAGATGAGGTGAGAATCCGGTCAAGGTTAGTGACAACTGACAAGGGGGTTGGCCGTTTCTGGACCCGACCGAATGTATATGTATCCGTATCTGGTGTAGGTAGATAGACCAAGGAGTCACAGTCAGATGATGCATGTTGGAGTCACCTCACCCTCGTGCTGCCATGTACTGAGGTACCTGAAGGCCCCTCCGTCTCTTTTCCTCTCTCTCTGTCTCTCTCCAAATGCGGGCTACAGCCTGGCGAGCAACTTGCAAGGAAGGACGGAGGACGATCTGCTGACAGGGGTGGGGTGCCTCCCAGGAATGCGCGAGCGGACAGACCGCGTCCACTTCGCCCCACAGGAAGACATCACTCTGGAGTCCTAAACTCAGCCCTGGTGGGGGTGAGTGACTGAAGTAAAAGTCGTGCAAGACGACACTGGATGAGGGGCGAAAAACCGAAAAGCCGCTTCTGCTTTGGGGTGGGTGTTTTGCTCCGGTCTCCTGTTTAATAGTTTATGTCATGCTGCTGCTTTGTCCCCAGGTTCCCCGAGCTCAACCTTGCGGCCAGGTCCGCGACTCACCCTACGATCTACACACGATTGAAAAGTCTCTTTCGTCATTCGTCATCCTCCCACCTGCTCGATTCTTCTGCAGCATCCCATGTGAGATCCATGGTGAATCAAGGGTTCCTTTCCGGTCCATGTAACGTGAATGCCACCCTCTTCTTCTTAACCCGCTGCCACCCACCATCTCGACTTGTCCCCTCCACAACTGGTTTTTTTTCTTCATTGCCCTAACTTAAATCCCCAAACTCCTGCCTATCTCCGAGACGAGGGTCTTGACCTTAAAACCAAAGCAATTTCCACCATCTTCCACCTCTTTGAAATCCCTTGAGGTCCTTCTGCCTGCTGCGCCCCGCCAGAGAGTCGTGTTAGACATTGATCAGCCTTAGACTATCCCCGACAGGTGCCTACAAATATACCTACACGCATATCGCTACTCGATGGATTGTTGGCAACACGTCGAGAACACGATAAGAAGCAACACCATCTTTAAACATACACCACCTCGATACAAGCACAGAAGATCCTAGTTAAGGCGACAGAAAAGAAAGAAGAAGCCGGAGAATCCTTTCCAAGAACTACAACACTGGTCTTCTCTCCTGAGAAGTGCCCTACGATACCTTTGAAAGCGCTATTCCCACACACCCGACAGTCGACCAACACCTGTCGCCACCATGCACGACTTGCGTTTGAAGGTGCTACGCGAAAGCGGCAAGACGCTCTCGAGAAAAGCGCGATCGCGCCCCGAATCCGCGCGAGCTTCCATGAGAAACTCGCCCAACGTCTCCCCCGGCCACTCCCAGATGAACTCGCCTGCACACTCACGCGCCGGCAGCCGCTATGCCTCCGAGGAGGAAGGCAGCGATGACGAGTACGACGACAACATGACCATGAGCACCATCTCCAACGGATCGGAAACCGCGCTGGACGACGCCTCGGAGGCGTCGTGGGCCCAACTTCTCCAGGACCGCATCGTTGAGCTGCAAGATCGGAAGCGGACGAATACCAAGACGCGCGAGACGACGCTAATGTCGTATCTCCACCTTGTCAAGCACCACTACGGCGGCCGTCAGATCACCAGCTCGCTGACCGAAGTCGTCACCGCGTTGATGAAGAACATCAGATCCGGGGGCAGCTCCCTCGAGCGTCTCATGTCGCTGAAATCACTCGCGGCTACGCTACTCAACGTCCCCTCGGATGCCCTTTTCGACGACATATACCCGCAACTCGAGAAGACCCTGGAGGAGGACGATGACAATGACGTCAAGGCCGCCGCCATCTGGGCCATGGCCATCACGGCGATGTACGGCGGCGGTGGCGAAGACGCCGCGAGCGAGCTCCTCGAATACCTCGTCACCATTGTGGAGAGTGACGGAGAGGCCGTCGGAGCAGCAGACAGCGGTGACGTCGTCACGTCCGCGCTCGAGGCATGGGCCTTCGTTGCGAGCCAAATGGACGACATTAGCGAGAACGTCTACTCGGCCATCGACGCCTTCGTGGAGCAGCTCGACAGCACGGACGTCGAGGTCCAGGCGAGCGCAGGTTTCAACATCGCCTTCATCTTCGAGGCCGCGCGCGACCAAGAGGAGGAGACGGGCGAGCCGATGAACCTGCAGTACGACCCGAAGAAGCTTATCGCCCGCATGGCCGAGGCGTCCAAGCCGTCGGTGAAGCAGACGGCGCGGAGGGATAGAAGACACCTGCGCAAGCAGTTTGCCAGCATCGTGTCGTCGCTCGAGCACGGCAAGGGACCCGGCTTCTCCAGCGCCGGGCGTCCGGCCTTCAACCCCCACACCGGCGGCACCAAGGCCGACCCTCGGTCAGGCCCCCGGAGCGAGGATGACAACGACATGCGTGGCTTCGGGTACCGCGAGAAGCTGCGCCTCGGTTCTTCCGTGGTGCTGATCGACTCGTGGTCTCTCATGGCCCGCGTGGAGGCGGCGAGAACCATCCTGGGAGGTGGCCTCCCCACTCACTTCAACGACAATCCTACCGTGGCAGACCTACTCGGCGGCGCCGAGAAGGAAGAGTCATCAGGACAGGGCTACTCGTTGCACCCTAGAGATGCCAAGAAGATGAGGAGATAGAACGGCTCGGCGGAGAGAGAAATCACAGCGATACACGGGCTTATGAGTCTATTGACTGGGCATTGCCCACCTACAGGAGTTTTTTTGCATGAGAGATCAGAGGCTCGCATTGTGACAAGATTGCGTTGGGTTCTTTTGCTTCCCCTTGGGAAGCAGAGATCCGCGGACGACAAAACAAAAGGGATCAGACATCTGGAGTTCAGACACATCAAGAATACGCGTGATGCGAACGAAGACAGAAGATACCATAGGGCGGAAGACCCTCGCAGCACCGTATTTTTACCCACCCTACAAATACCAACTCATATCTTTTTTGGATAACTCTTGATGATTTTCTTTTTTCGTGAGCACTTTTTGACTCGTGAATGCAAAGTCAGATGGGCCATTTTTGCCCCCCTCCCCTCTCCATCGCCCCCTTTCGGACCTCGACTACTGCGGGTATCCGCCGGGGGGCGGCGTCCGCAGGTCGCACGGCGGCCAATCCTCATTAGCCTCGGATGCAGGGCACAGAGGCAAGAGACGAGAGGAGTGGAACGGCGGACGAGATAGGTCAATGTTCAACTGGCGGTCCCTGGATGTGCGTCTTTTGGAGGCGGCAAAGGCATATGTTTCAAAGGTAGGTACGATGGACGGCGAGATTGGTGCAAACGGGTTGTAGGCAGGAGGAGCCCACAGGTGAACACGTTGATTAGGACGGCTTGGATGGTGAATCCGCTCAACTGTGGTTATGCATGGTACTTCCCCTTGGGCAAGGCAGATGATGCAGTGGTTTGCAGCAGCCCTGGATATGCCAGGCATATGAGCAGTTTTGGAGCCCGACAGTCAGAAATTAGTGTAGGAAGACGCTGGGAGAGGGGCCTCGGCTCTCGAGTGCGTTTGCGATATCGACGACGTTGGGTTGCAAACGGAGAGGAAACGGGGGTGCCGGCATGGGCCGCCGGTCCCAGGCGGAACTGGGGAGAGAAAGATCTCTGCCCGCCCTGGGACATCGTCTTTTTTTTTTTCTTTTTTTTTTGGTTGTCGAGTGTCCCGTGGGACGGGTAGGAAGTGGGGGGCGGGTTCTAGCTCAGTTTGCCACTTGGGTACGCCGACACGTTGGGCTCTTGTTTGTGCCGCCCTCCCGATTGACTGCGCCAGCTTACCTACTGCCTACTTCAAGTTCCAACGATCAGTCGAGGAGACGGGACGGATGAGACGAGGCATAAATGATTCGGGCGTATATGATTCGAGCGGAAATGGTCCGGGTTCGCTTGGATGCAGTGGCGACTGTCAAACGCTTCGACGTCTGGACGGGGGATATTGGGATCGCTGAGATGCCGTGTGCCTGTGTACCTGTATGTCTGTGTGTCTGTGTGTCTGTGTGCTTAGTGTGCCTGGGCCCTTCTGTTTGTGAGATGACGTATGAGAAGAGTCGTTCGATGCTGAGGAGTGTGTTTCTGTATTGTCAAGTCCTGATCGAGGGTCTCAGTCAGAAGGCGGCGCCATCCGTGACAGATAGACATGCGGGTTCAGTTGTGTCAACGAGAGCTGAAGATTACCTGTATTCGCACGCCAAAATCGCTATTACTGTGTACCAACCGCCTTGAGAAGTGTACCACAGTATTCGTTCGCCAAGTCCGTACCGTAGTTAGGTGACGAGTGTTGGCTGTCAAGTCTCAGTGTCGAAAGGTATTACAGTGTCACGATGTCACGGTGTCGAGCTCTCGCTGCCGCCCGCCCCTCTTCTCGCACACGGGCAAGCAGACAGGACCAGGCTTCCCCGTCGTGCCCGTTTCTGTCAGTCCCGCGCCCCTGTCTAGTGGATGATCACTGTCTCCAGTATCTCCTCCCGTCGCCCAGCCAAAACGCTTGAGCCACCACCGGAAGCCCGCTTTTATCCTGAGCTGGGGAGGGGCTTCGGTTTCCAGGAAATTCCCATTTGAGAAAGTAGGAAACGAAAGTGTCCATGGCTTTATTTGTCGTTTTTCATTAGGAGCCAATATGCAATAGCTTGAAACCAGGGCAGAAAAGAGCATACATTCGTATATATGTATATCTCGATATTGTGGAGAGCGGTTGCGGAAGAATTACGTGAATAGGGGACCCCCGAGTTGAATTGATGGATGACGGATTATGTGATTGTTCACATTGGGCGGGGGGCTGGGAGACAGGGGGTGGGATTTTCTTCGGAGCGACAAACGGGCGTGACAGGCTCCGAAGGCTGTTCGTTATCTCGATGGCTTCCCAGATGTCTGGGCAGTTCTCGATGCCCAGATCTGACATTTGAAGCAAAAGGGTCAATTTCCAGACCAGACGAGCGAAGTCAAGGCGGACAAGGTCCAGGGTTTTCACCACGGGCTGCGAGAAGAGGAGACGGCGGTGAGGATAGTCGCCATCTCACAGGGCGGCTTTCGAGGGCTGTGGGGAAAAACGTGACGGTGGAGAGCGGGTGGTGTGATACAATTCACCCCCGTTCAGTGGTCCCAGGCCGATGCGAGTGCCGCAGAACGCGTATTGGTGACAGACATGGCATGGTGCGGTCGATTGGCGTCGTCGGCCGTGGTGAGAGGATCTTGAACCAAAGTCACCAAAGGTGTGTGTGTGTGTATGGAAGCAACCTACCTACCTACGTAGTAGCATGTATCCTGCATACTACCTAGGTAGTACATATCCGTACATACTACGTAAACTAGGCAGTACCCAAGGTAGGTGGTGCGTAGTAGTACCAAGTACGAATAGTAATACCGTATCTGTATGCAGTGTATCTCTCTGCAGGGCACCTTTCACACGCCCCCAGCCTACGGCGGCAATTGGTTCTGCCGTGCAGTGCCTCCCGGTGCCCTCCAAGCTCTTTTCGGGAAGGGAGCGAGGGACAACTCATCAAAACCTCCACCCCGTGGGACCTTGTCTGGCAGCACTCGGACCAGTCGCCTTGCAGAGGCTCTGGTCTTTTCAGTCACTTCGGTCTCAATGGACTCTGGTAAGTTGGGACGAGGGACGCGACTGGATGTGTGTGTGTGTGTACGAAGTACGGATATGTGTGCTCAATCGTGTGTGGTGTGAAGGCGCCGCATTGCTTGCTTCTCTGGCCAGCTGAAGTGACTAGTGTACGGATACTGCTTGCTTCCTGCCCATGCTCGTCAATACACTAGGTATCGTGGTGTGGTAGGTACCTAGGTACCTAGATACGAAGTACGTACCTTGCTACTAGCGTATCTAGGTAGGTCATAGTACCTAGGTAAGCTACTACCTACCTAGGTAGTTGACCAGCCCAAAGAGACCCAACCCAACCCCCCCGGCTCAGCCCAGCCCGCTCCCGCGCTCACCTTCCCATCTTGAGATTACTAGTGTACCTTCCCCTTTGGTGCAGGACGGAGGCAACGCACATGTACATACTAAACTTGGACCAAAGCTTGGACGGAAACTCATAACAGGCACCACCCCAAGTCCAGCGCAGAGCCCGACGAAACGTCCCTCCTCTATCGACCGTGCTTCCCTGTCCTGTCCTTTGCAAAGCCCTTGTGTGATGTACTCCTTTCAACCTGCATCATCATCCAAGATTGGAGCTCGTCGTAGTCGCTTGTCGCTTGTCGCTTCCATCAACATACACCCCGGCTTCGCTGAGTTCTCGAGAACCCCTCCCCCCCAGCTACCTACACTACGACGAGTACCAGACCTCGGGTACGGATACCTCCCACACTTACCAACCTTAGCTTACCTACCGACCGGCTGTTTGCTATAATCGACCTCGTCTCCATTGATAGCAGCAGTCTTCTTTCGTTCTTTCAGTCATTCCTCCCTCCCTTCTTCATCTTGATTGTATGCACTCTTTGTTCCACCCCGTTTCACAGGGACTTGCGGTGTTGGTGAATTCGTAAAAATAACCAAGTTGGGCCACAGAAGAAAAAGACGGCTTGGCCAACGACCCCCTGGCCAGAGCTTTCCCTGCCCTGCCTCTCTATTTTAGCTCCAAGATCCGCCGACAGACAGGCGTCTACCTAGGCAAAAACATCGACAGGGGAATAACAACACCCAAGCAACCGCCCAGCCACCCCAGTTTGTGAACCTCACGCTGCCCCGACTGAGACCACTCACTCACTTACTCGGCTTTCCCTCCTTGCGCCTTTCCAACCTGCGCTCGCCATTTCCCCTCCCATTTTCAGCCTCTGATCCCCAATTTCGCAGTCGTCGTTGCTTTTCCGCGCGCGTTGCGTGTGTGTGGTTTTTTTAATTTTGCGTGTGGCATCAGCGGCCACAGTCATTTCATCATTCCTTCTTTGGAACCCTTTTGTTCGTTGTCGTTTCGCAAAACATCGCCGAACCATCAAACGACCAGGTGTGAAGTGTGAAGCTCGCTCGCTCTCTCTCGCCCGCTCAGCTTATCGCCCCCAGCCTGCCCAGTTTTTTTTTCTTTTTTTCCCGCAGCAACGAACGGCTGCTCCTCATGTCTTGACGGTGACCGCACCCACAACAAATCCTTGCCCACCTTGGACGGCAACCGGCAAACCCACACACACACTCTCACGCACGCACTCAATCTTCCCTCTTTCTTCTTCTTTCCTTGATCGAGGGTAGGAAAAGACCCTAAAAGAAGAGAGGTGTGTGTGAGCCGTCGAACGAGGCACTCGTCATCCGCGCCTGCGCCCCTACCGCCTCTTCATCGCCGAGGCCTTCGAGCATCGCACCACAATGGGTGTTGACTCGAACAAGCCACCTCCACTTCCTGCCCCGACCGAGACCGATTCCATCACCCCCACCGAGCTGGCGACCGATGTCTCCAGACCTGCTGACGAAGCTTCTCACTACTCCCTCCCAGACGACGGTACTCCCGTCACCATCAAAACCCGAGGCCACAGGGCCAGTCGCTCACAAACCTCGCTCCTCATCGAGTACTTTGAAGGTGGCAAGCCTGGCCCCTCCGGCACCGTCGACCGCAAGCCCAGCGTTCGCGTTCGTTTGACCCCGTCCAAGAAAAACCGTCACGACCACATCCAGATCACGGAGACCAACGGCACCACCCGTAAGACCTCGCTGACCCGCCGTGTGCCTCTGCCGCCCCCGACTGGCTCGTCGCATCTCGACGTTGAAGCATTGGAGGGCGAGGACGCCGAAAGCATGCGGTCTTACGCCTCCGCCACGGAGGAGTCCAATGTTTCGAGGAACCCAATCGACATTGAAATCGACCGCAGCGGACGGCGTCGTCGACCAGCGAGCCCGTTGATCCCCGACGGAGATGCTCAATCTTCTTACCTGCCTCCCAGCATGTCCGACATATCCGCCATCCCCCAGGACAGCTTCCTCGACGGATCCGGCTCGACCGTTCTGACGAGGAACTCCGAGAGACGCAGCAAGAGCTCGACTCGAGGTAATGAGCTGGCCGCTGGTGCCGTCGGCGCAATGGCCGGTGCTGCGATAGCTGATCAGGCAAAGAGCAGTAGAAGCAAGAGGCACAGTGGCGAAAGAAAAGTATCTGGTGAGAGATCCTCGAGAGACAAAGATCGCAAGCACCGTTCGAGCAAAAGTCGAACAAGTAGTGTCAGCGAGAAGCAGTCTGAAGGAACGCGATCACCCCGCCGACGGTCGAGCCGGAGTCATGTGGAATCCGTCGTGTCTGGGGCAGATTCCAGTCTTTTATCATCCAGCATTTCTCCCAGCCACCGCTCCTACGACCAGAGCTCCGTCCGCTCTGGAGCTTCCAAATCATCCATCAACAACCCGAAGCTGCTCGAGACTGTGGAAGATGCCATTCGCCGCCTGATTCTGCCGGAATTAAGCGCCCTGAAAAGGGAGCAGAGCAAGCGCGAAAGCCGCCGAAGCTCCCTTACATCTACAGGCACTGGGACGTCTCTTTCTCGTGAGGATCTGGGAGTTGATCGACGTCGATCTGCCGACAAACGCAGTGAGTCCGGCCGCGACAGTCGACACCGAGAACGCAGAGACCGGGAGGCCCGCCATGATTATGTCGACTCTCCCCGAAGCATCGCCGGCGAATCGGTCGACGAATCCTCCATTGTATCCGTCGACGACACACCACGGCGGAGTGATGGCGCTCTCAAGGCCGCCGTTGGTGGTGCGGCGGCCGCTTTGAATGCGGCATCGCCATCATCAGAGGAACCAAGGCAGCGTAGGCGCCGGCGCGCCGACAACTCAGCCAGGAGCAGGAGTGTCGGCCGTGAGAAGTACGACGAGGAGTTTCACGAAGAACAGCCACCTGCGCCTCCGATGCCGCTGATGAGCGAAATTAATCCCTCCGAAATGACGAGAACCTCGATTCTTTCGGCAGAGACCGACCGGCCCCATTCTGCCATGGAGGAGAGAGCCTCAGTTCAGGAGGTTGCCCGGGGCAACGCATCTAGGGGCTCATCGCCAACACCAACCCAAACGCCCGCATTCGATACGCCACTGACGCTCGGCACGAAGCACGCCAACATTTCTCATGGTGACCTGCGGGAACTTTCTCGCTCGAGGACCGGGGATTTCCTGGATCAGCGCGAAGCAGATGAATTCAGCCAAAGCCCTTCTCAGCAGATGCGCGATGAGTACGATGATGACTATGACGAGCAAAGTCGCATTACGGAGAGCGAAGGTGACTATGCCGACTCCCAAAACGGATTCGACTACTACAACACTCAAGACGTGCCCCCGCCGCTAAAGTATGTCCCGTACCAACCCGAACGGCGCGGCCTGAGTCCCATCTACAGTGTTTCTGGATACACAGAGGCAGGAAGCGAGACGGCCGCGCAGCGCGATTCCAGGCTTTCTCACGGAACCGCTTCGCCCACGAAGTCTCAGGCGTCTCATACTGATCTGAGAGCACTCTCGCCCGCTTCAGCACCAAGCAATGTCGTCAGCCGCGGTTTCGACGAACAATCTGTTGATGACCGCAGTATCAGGAGCGGCCAGGACTACCGAAACAGCCAGTACACGGAGGGCAGCGAAATCGGCGCTTCTACTGGTCAGGCTGTCCGGGGCATCGCTGCCAACCCCAACATCATTCATGTGCCCCACGGGGTAGAGTCCAATGTGGCTTCTCTTGTGGATGGATCTATGCTTGACCAGTCCGTTCTCACTACCGGATCTGGCTACGATTATAGAGACTCGCATGCCTCGTACGGCAACGAGTCTAACCTCTCGTACGGCCCTGACTCCCGCGTGTCCTATGGCAAAGACTCGAACGTTTCGTACGACGACCAGTCCAAGATGCAGTCTCGGTCGCGAGATGTCAGCCCCGAAAAGCGCTCCGTTGCCGACCAGCGTGAGTTCTTTGAGCAGCGTGAGCGCGAGAGCAGTCGAACGCCCACCTCAAGTCGCCAGAGCCACCGTTCGAGGGAGTTTGCTGGAGAGTACGAACTCGATGAGTACGGCAGAAAGGTTGCTCCCGCCAGGTACAGAAACTCTCCCTCCACGTCAACAACGAGACATTCCCCGACTGCTTCGGAGAAGGCCATTGCCGCAGGGGCTGTAGGCGCTGCCGCAGCTGCTCTCAAGGCCGCCAAGGATAGAACGAAGCAACCAACAGTAGAGGAAGTCGACGAGGAACACAACGAGGAATGGTCCCCCGAGGGTGTCTCGAGAAACAAATCGTTCAAGCAGCGAACAATGGAGGGTCGCGAGCCCGCAAACACCCCGGCTCACAGCATCGATCGCCTCGACTATGAGGAGCACCCCAAGATGGGTGCCAGTGCCATGCCCACATTTGATGACCCTATGCCCGAGGTTGGGTACGTTGACGATGATGCCTTGACAAACCCGTCTTTGGTTCACGAGCCGCTTGGCGGCAGCGACCATGACGATCGTGGCCATTGGCCGGGTGATGTTACTCCTCGCCAAGGTACTCCTCGCCAGAGCGATTATGGCAATCACCAAGAGCATGACACAGAGAGGCACAACGGTCACGGTTACGGTATGCTTGCCGGTGCCGCAGCTGCCGCAGCCACGTCACATAGCCGACAAGCAAGCGGAGACTATGAAGATGAGTGGCGCCGCACGTCGGCTGAGCGAAAGCGGGACACCGTCATCACAAACCCTTATGATGGTGCAAGCCCGGTCGCTCACCCAGATCTTCTCGACGGCAGAGGATTCGAGGACTATGGCGCTCCGTATCTCATGGGTAGCCCTGCTGGGCATAAGACTCTCGACGAGGGTTACATCTCTCAGGGTCCTGTACACTCGCCCAACATGCAGCCCGGTGGCAAGGCGCTCATGCCTTTCCGCGACCCAACTGCCGAGGATCCCTTTTACATGCCCCAGCACACCCGACACTTGAGTGGTTTATCTCAGGGCATGGAATCTCCTTTTTACGACGCAGCCACTGGCAACGCTATGGACAGAATTGAGTCCAAGGATATCATTGCTCTGATGCAACATCTTATGGTCCGTGACGCCCAGCGGAGCGCCCGCGACACGGAGATACTCGTCACTCTCGTCCGTTCTGCGGCCGAGATGCGTAACTCTTTCGATGATCTCAAAAAGCTTCTCGCCAATACTGAAGACGTCATCATCAAGGAGGTACAGGAAAACACCGACGAAACGGTTAAGAACGCAGTCAACAACTCTCGGGCTTACCCCGGCAGCCTTCCCCGTTCTATCAAGGGGTACAGCGGCACCTCGCAGAACAGCACGCTCGACGAGACTGCCAAGAAGAGCAACTTCTTCCGCAAGGCGCTCAAGGGCCTCAGCACCAAAGGCACCAACGACCTCAGCCGGATCGAGGACATGCTCATGCAGCTGCTTGGCGAAGTCGACACACTCAAGGCGCAGACCATGCGACCTGGTATGGCCAGCGGGCGACCCTCTTACGAGAACCTCACTCCGGAGATGCAGTATGATCAAGACCGGGGTTACGAACCCGACGGACAGGCTGGCACCTCTACCACGAGCCACGGTAGCCAATCCGGCATGTCTTCTTTTGCCCAATCTCGCGGTCCCTCCAAGCTGGCGTACGAGCCCAACCGCATCAGCACAGTTCACGAGGACAATGAAGAGGACTACAACTCGCAAGGCCACTATCACAATCCGCAGGGCCTTCTCACACCTAGCCGCGAGTTCCAGCGTGGTGGGTCGGTTCCTCTCGGCACTCCTCAGCCTCAGGCCGCTCAGAATGCCTCGTTGAGCAACGACAACACCCCCAAGACGGACAAGGGCAAGAAGCACAAGAGAGGCTCCTCGAGCTGGTTCCCCAAGATTTCTCGATGGTCTGAATCGACGGCCACGAGCGTAAGCAAGGCCTTCCGCGGCAGCGGCTCCAGCAAGAAGGAGCACGAGGAAGAGTTCCTGCAACATCCTCCATCCCGGTCCGGATCCGACCTTCGCTATGACGACCGGTATCAGAACGAATACGGCAGTGACCAGTTGCACTCCGGCTTCTCCCAACAGGACCTCGCTGCCCCTAACCCGCCTCATCTGGAGAACGTGCCCCCCGCCCCCTACATGACTCCAGAGGACCCCAAGTACAAGGCACACCGCAACTCGGTCAACCTTCAACACCCTCAGCCTCGTCAAGGACAGACTGAGCGATTCAAGGCGGCGCTTGAGAGCCAAGCGTACGAGTACGATACGCCCATGTCTCCCAGGTCTGCAGACTGGGCTGGCTCAGCTACCAGCCTCCATCGCTTCCCCCCGAACGGTAATAGCTACGCCAACGGATCCGGTGCGTCAGGAGTTGACTACAACAGCTCGTCGTCCGCCGGCCCCCCGCGGCCTCCCAAAGAACCGATAGAAGAAATGACACACACACCTGCCAAGAAGCGCATCTCCAACTTGGCCTTGAAGTCAAGTCCCCTGCCGTACAACAGCGTAGAGAGTGGTTACGGCACCGGCCCCGGCACCCATGCGACTAGCAACTACACCGGCAGTCCCAAGCCGGAGAACCGCAACCTCACCGGAGCCCGTGGCATGCCGGCTCGTCGGCCTAGTGGGCCCCGGGCGATGACCCCAAAGAGTGCGGAAGAAGAGGCCGCTAGGGAAGAGCGACGCCGCAAGAGAGGTAAGCATCCGGATTCTAAAGTTGATTAAACAAAACATTCTAATCGGACGCAGACACCTTCGGCACAGTCGCCAGTAACGAGACCGACACCTTTTAGAAGAGGATTTCTCGTCGCAACTACTGCTTGCACACAACGAACTAGTCATTACCACATGAGCTGATGCTCCTGGATAGCTTGAACCACATGATCAGCTATAATCATTGAACATATTGGATGCAGAATGAGCGATCTGCTGTAGAGTTGCAGAGAAGGATCTGCTGGGCGGCAACGAACCAACTAAGAAAAACCCCCCGACAAAAGTCGTACATAGTCGCAGAGAAGGGGGGGCAGAGCGGGAAAGAAAGTATTTTGGTTCACCACTCAACCTAACGACGACATGAAAAGCAATTGATGGCTTTGCGTTTGAGCGATATTTTCGACAGGGGAGGAAACGGCAAGACCTCATTTGGGCACGCTGGTCAAGGCCGAAGCTATGGATATAGGCATGGAACGCGCGACGTTGGTTGATACCACATCTTGGGATTCTTGCTGTCGTGTTTTTATTCTTTTGCCCATCGTAGCCGGGAGGACGCAAGAGGCAGGATACCATAGCGAGAGAGGTGAGACTGTAATAGTAGTCAAGGATAATGGAATATTTGCCCTGCACCTCCCAAGGCCGATTGGATCGGTCCTTCATTCACAATGGCAACACGAAGTGCCACAATCCCATACAGAAGTGGCGCTAAATGCTTACTTAGCGGTTGAATTGATCAGCTAATGAGCCGATACGCATGATGATTACTCAGTCCCGCGCGGCACTAGCCAGACAAACCGGCTTGCGTCTTGCAGCTATTGTGTCACCTTCCCCGCCCTGGTTGAGAATTGTTGGTAATGCGAGCTGTAGGTAATTCATTATAGGTGCGAAACGGGGAGATGTCGCACCGAAGTGGATAATTATCAATCCGCTCGGGTTTCTTGGGGTTTCCAATATCCGGAAGGGTGGGCGGTTCTAGTCTACCTGTGTAGCAATGGTGGTATTGGTTGAGCCTCTCTGGCTGGCGTATGTGTCTATGCAGACAATGAGGGCCAGCGGCAGCTCGCACCAGGTCGATGAGGTCTGAGTCCAGGTATATAAAGGTCGGGTTCCAGAAGATGGAAGTGCCACTCTTCAGACCACCATCGCGTCTTCTTCAGCTGCCTTACTTGGATACCGTCGTATAGTCCTCATCATATACGGTGCTCAGAAAGACTTTCTCGAAACTCGCTTCACCCCAATCCTTCTCCGACCAACTTTCACGCAGAGGACAAGATATGGCGCCCGTCGTCCTGATCCTCGGCGCCGGCAAGAACATAGGCGCCGGCGTCGCCGCCCACTTCTCCGCGGCGGGCTACTCGGTCGCCCTGGTCGCCCGCGGCTTCCCCGCCCCGTCCCCCTCGACGGACCCGGAGACGGGCCACCTCCTCATCCGCGCGGACCTCGCGGACCCCGCCCAGGTCCGCGACGCCTTCGCCCAGGCGAGGCAGCACTTTGGCGGGGCGCCGCCGAGGGTCGTCGTCTACAACGCCGCCACGATGACGCCGCCGCCCGACGCCGGGAACCTGTTCAGCCTGCCGGTGGAGCGGGTCGAGGCGGACCTCCGGCTCATGAACTCGGGCGCGTGGGTCGCCGCGGGCGAGGCCGTCCGGGGATGGACGGAGGACGCGGGAGGGGAGGAGGAAGGGCGCAAGGGGCGCTTCATCTACACGGGAAACATACTGAACGTCGTCACGTTGCCGGTGCCGGCGCTGTTGACCCTGGGCATCGGGAAGAACGCGGCCTGGTCTTGGATCGAGCTCGCCGACTCCGTGTACAAGGACACGAAGGGCTGGAGGTGGGTTATCCCTTTTATCTGTGTTTCTCGAACGCGCCCCCTCCCCCCATTTGCGCATGCCGCTTGCTGCTATTCCTGAAGATGAAAAGCGCTAACTGGCCATGACAGATTCTTCTACGCTGATGAGAGGAAAGCAGACGGGAGCAGCATCGGCAACGTTCCCGACGCCAATTCCAACGGCAAGTTCTACATGGAGCTTGCAGAGGGCGCAAAGGACCTGCCTTCGACTGTTACATTTGTTGATGGCAAGTACAAGAAGTTCTAACGGGATGTGTTTAAGTTTAGAAAAACGTAAGAGCAGAACAGAGAGTAGCGAAACGTAGAGTGAAGTACTGATACAATCAACAACATGGTAATGCCGTTTCTAGAATGCAAAGAGTGATGTCCATGTCGGCGTTGTTGTTTCCAGCGTAATTGCGACATTCGTCGAGTCGCTTGTACGATGCAGATCAATGGATTTCCGCAACGCAATAATATCGGCAAGCGTAACTTTCAAGGAAGTTGATGTACACTGGCTAACTGCTTATGTCATCACTTGCCAGAATAACTGGACTACCGGGCTACCGGGGGACAGCCCCTCATTGCATTAGCGGGGACGTGGCAACAGGGTGGGATATGCGCTCCCTTCCGCAAAATCGTTACCCCTCGAACGACTTTCGAGTCGGTCCAGAGGTAATAATCCGTCAGGCCATCTTTACCTACCCTTCCCTTTCCCGCCGCCCTCCGCGTAACGATCCACGATGCCTCGAGATCCGCTCATCGGCCTGGTTGGCAAGCCGTCGGCCGGCAAGAGCACGACGCTCAACAGTTTGACAGACGCCTCGTCAAAAGTTGGTCCGTAAACCTCCAAAGCCCGTCCCGACCGAGAGTCGAGGAAGGGAAAGAAAAAGAAAGAAAAAACTAGACCCCTCCGACCTGGTCGCTGATGGAATACCGTGAACAGGAAATTTCCCGTACGCCCCGTCACCCTTCCACTCCCGTCCACCTCGCCTTACCTCCGAACGCCGCCCTGGAATGGGCGTGTGACGGGTCCTCCTGGGTATACTAACCCCTTCCGGCGCATCCAGATTCACCACAATCGATCCCCAACGAGCGATCGGCTACCTCCAGATAGAATGTGCCTGCGCGCGCCACAACGTCTCGGACCGCTGCCGACCCAATTACGGCGCCTGCGTCGGCGGTCGGCGCTCAGTGCCGATCGAGCTCCTCGACGTCGCCGGGCTCGTGCCCGGCGCGCATCAGGGTAAAGGGCTGGGCAACAAGTTCCTCGACGATCTGCGGCACGCCGACGCGCTGATACACGTGGTGGATGCTTCGGGTACCGTCGACGCCGAGGGGAAGGAGACACGCGGCTACGACCCCTCGGTCGACATCGCCTGGCTGCGCGGTGAGATCGTGGCGTGGATCCGCGGAAACCTCATGGAGAAGTGGGGCTCAATCCGGCGGCGGCACATGGCCATCAAGGCGACAGCCGTCGACACGCTGCAGGGCCAGTTCTCGGGGTACGGCAGCACCTCCAACGTCGTGGCGCGCGCGCTGGACCGTCTGGGCATCAAGGAGCCGCTCGAGGACTGGGACGCCGAGACCATCGACCGCGTCGTCAACGCCTTCACTGACGAGAAGTTCCCGACCGTCATTGCGCTCAACAAGATCGACCACCCGGACGCCGACAAGAACATCTCCAAGATCGCCAAAATGCAGGACCCCGACACCATCGTGCTGTGCTCGGCCATCTCGGAGATCTTCCTGCGCAAGATGGCCAAGCAGGGCTACATCAAGTACACGGAGGGCAGCGAGTTCGTCGACACGAGGGAGGACCTCATCGAGCAGGGCGACCCGACGGGCGGCGGGCTCAAGGAGCTCGACGAGAAGAACCGTAACCGGATAGAGAACCTCAAGGACATGGTGCTCTACCGGTTCGGGTCGACGGGCGTCGTTCAGGTGCTCTCCAAGGCGGCCGAGATCCTGGGCCTCGTCCCCATCTTCCCGGTGCGCAACACGACCTCCTTCACCTCCGGCGCCGCCGAGTCCCGCTTCGTCTTCCGCGACTGTGTGCTCGTCAAGAAGGGCACGACAGTGGGCGAGGCGGCGCGCAAGGTCATGGGCGACGCGCCCATAGCGTACATTGAGGGCGCAGGAGGCCAGAGAGTGGCGGAGGACGACCTCGTCGCAGTCGGGAAGAACGACGTAAGCGCTCGCACCCCCCCTCTTTCCCAAGCTGTGCATCACTCGACCGATTATGTAGTTAACATCTCATCAGATCCTCTCGTTCAAGGTCGGACGAGCTTGAATGTAGGACCGCGCGCGGGTAGCTCCGGATGAGCCGATGGCCGCGTGCTCATTTTCGTCTCTGCTCGCATGGTCAACGAGACCTGGTGACCATGCATTGCCACTCCCTAAAACAAAGAAGTGTTCATCGCAAATCGCGAACCAATCTCCATAAAGTTGGTGGCGGTACGGATACTTCGGGAACCCCCCCCCCCCAGCAAGGCGATATCTCCGGGGGCGGGGGAGTGGCTTGACGAGGGCCACACAAGGGTTTGGCTTCGAAGCCCAGACAAAAAGAAAAGGAGAATTTTTTTAATAAAAAAAGAGAGAGAGAGAGAAAGAAGAAGAAAAGTTGCAAATGTCGGCTCTCTTGCGACAATACGCTGCTCGGCGCTGTTTTGCGAGAGCATGCCATTGCGGCTCAGTCGGCGCCCATACGCGATGCCCTTACGGAGTACTCCCCATCAATGACAGGAACGGTCTGCGTAAAGATAGCTTGGAGTTTAATCGGCATGCAGGGGTGGTGGCCTCACCGAGTAGCTGCGCTTCAGCAGCGTCTACGAGCCAGGCAGGGGGACCCGCTATGCCGAGCTTGCATACGCGTCTCTCGGATCCCGTTATCTTTTGGGCTTACGGCGCTACCACGTCAGGCACCTTGCCTCGAAAAAAACAGAGCAGGGCAGATGACAGAGGCGTATGCATGAGGACCATTCGCTAGCTTCTAGAGTCTACCTAGACATATGACGAGGGGGGAAACAAGGTTATTTCTCAAAAATAGTTCATTGTTGGAGCACACTCAATACAGACATAATGAGAATTAAGCTCTGTATTAGGCTAGTTATTAGCGTTGCTGAGTCGGTTGCTTCGCTAACTTGTAAAACAATTTTAGCCAAGGTTCAGCGTTTGCCCGCTGGAAACATGACATCACACGGAGCGGCGGCAGTCCCAGTCATAGCGGAGCATAAACATCCCGAACCATGGACCATCATGTCATGCGGCACAGCTCAAGCAACTCTCAAACAACCCCGCCAAATAACTCCCGCAGGAGACAACCAATGTAGAAATAATAATTTTTAATAGTGATTGATATGTCGGGTATCGAATTAAGCAGGCTATACACAGCGTGAGTCTCCCATGCCCATTTCTGTTCTAGGGTGACTGCCCAAAACAAAAGCGTTTCGGAAAGTCGCATACCACAAGAGTGGCAGAAATAACGTGAGAAAAGTACGTGAAAAGAACCGCCAGGAAAAGGAAAGAAGGCCGTTGCTCTGCGTTGTTGTCATAAAAACAATTGGAGGTGGTTGAAAAGGTCAGAAACAGATGACCATCCCTGCTGACGACATGGGTGCCCTGTCGGTATTGGGAGAGAAACGCCCATTTATTGCCGGATGATGCGGAAGCCAAGGTCGCTGAAATGCCCGACCGGCAGCCACCGGTTGCGTGGCGTATCCTACGCCACCTAACCTGGAGAGGTTGGATAACATATCCTGGAGAGGATCGAGGGCATGTCGCAACGCTTGCGAATCGTCACGTCCTTTTTTAGACGGATACGGTCGGGCGCTTTCAGCGACGAGACGCTTAATACTTCAGAATGATGTACAGGGCGTGAATGATACCAGGCAGGTAACCTGAATATGTTAGTCATGAAGTGGATGGGGAGACTAAAGGACAATAAAGCTTACCAAGGATGGTCAACAGGATGTTGATGAAGAAGTCGGCGCCGCAGCCACGCTCGAGGAAGACACCAACGGGAGGCAGGATAACGGCAAGGATGATCTTGCAGATGTCGGAGGCGGTGAAAGGCATCTTGGTTGAGGTTTGTGGGGGTTTGTCTATTTATTTGAGGTGTTTGGTTGTTTGTGAGGAGTGGTTCGTGGCAAGATGTCGAAAATCCGATGTATAACGGTTGCAAGTTCGTTGGTTGATGGCGAGGGGAGAAGGGAACGGTCAGTGGGCTGGGGACGAGATGCTTAAATAGAAGGATCAGGGAGCAACACTGCCAACGGAGGAAGCCACGACCCGGTGCAGAATCAGAAAATGACAAGGTCGAGCTCACAGTGATGTGATGTGGACTGCATGGGGCACCCTTCCGGCTCTACCTTACGTCTGACAAGGAGCAAGCCAGTCTCGGCCAGAGAGGTCTGGAAAGCAAACCCAAGCACCCAAGCGCATCCCAAGACGGGCCAACGAGCTGGCGTCCTGGCCGGTGGCCGCAAAGGCTTGGGGGCATGAGTTGGTACATGCGTCATCGACCCATACCGGTTTGCTGCGGCAGGAGTAAGGGACATTCGGCAGTGTACGTAGCTACATGCACTGGAGTGTCTTGGGGCTGGGCAAGATGGGATGGTCTCTGTCGTGCGTTGCGGATGAGCCACACCACTACCTACCCTTCTGCCCACTTTTCCAAGCAATGACCTTGCTATCTTAATTTTCCCCCCCTTCTGTTCTGTGCGAGGCTTCGGCGCAAAACAAGGACTCGAGCGGAGCAATACACGCCGTACGCCTTTACATACAGCAAGCACATTGCCATGCTGAACACGGCATCTGGGCACTTCCGGCCTTGAGTTGTCATGCCCCTGCTATCTTAAGCCTGGTCGTCTGCGTGCCCGCTGCTAGGTTTCCTCGAATGGCATCGACGAAGACCCATTTTCACTTTTGCAAAACGCCCCATGATAGGCGAATGAATGCATTGTTGGTTGCATCGCTTGCCTGTGCGCTCGGGTTGAATCCTCTTCTTTTGGCTCCTTCACGCTTACTACCTAGGTAGATCGAGTCTCATTGCGCGTCCTTCCCACCACTCCGCCCAGCCCAGCCTTTCCCGCCGTCATTGGAGACTGGGATGCAGCACGGCCAGTCCGGGCGTGCTCCGAGGCTGCCAGTGCAGTTGCTGCTGTCCAACCATGCTTGCTTTACCCCATGTACGAACTATTTTTTCTGATTGAAGCACAGGAGCACATGTGTGCTACGTCATCAGTCTGACCCTTGCTAGCGTCGCCTCTTAGTGGTTCACTACTATGTACATGCCGTTTCCTCTTACTGTCTCCCTTACTCATCGCTACACTAACCGTCATCCACACAAAATGGCTAGAAGCAGTCAGGGAACTTCCCAGGCCCCCCCCATTGACCTGCAGGTGATGAGCCACACACGCCACACTCGGAGAGCTGACGCCCTGCGTAGTATGGCGTAGAGGTGACGACTCAGCCACAGATGCAGTCCAGGATCTGCCTGTCTCATTGATGTCCAGGCTCGCATTCGTTCCAAAGGTTGGATGCACCTCTTTCTACAGCGGATATCGGTCCGTCTGCGCTGGCTGCTGTGGAGAGGAAACTCAAGACAAGTTGATCAAAGTAGCACGAGTAGCGACATACCCCACCCTGAAGAATCCCTTTTATTTCGCCCTGCCTTCTTCTCCATCCGAACTAACTCCCCCTTATTCGAAAACTTGCCAGTGTTTGTCTCACCAATGGTATCGAGGTCCCTGTGGCTTATGACGCAAGGGGTCCGGACATGCCCGGCGGCAAGAAAGCCAAGTCGGCTCGGCACCGAGCAAGGCTGGGACGGAGACGCGGCCTGACCTTGCTCTTATGACGGGGCCCACGGACGGCGAACGACGATAGCCCTCTGACCCTTGACGTCGTCCACTTCGTCGGTTTGGTAGGGCTGGGCTGGATCGGACTGACTAGGCTGGTTCGCTGTGGCTGGAGTTGTGAGGTGTACCAAGACGGGTAACAAGATCCTGAGCCGCTGGTATCTGGTTGAATGCCACGACTACGCGTATTGGAGGCTGAAGGAGGCAACAATGCCGCCGCCGCCGCCGCATTTTGCACTCTTGTCCAGATCTGAGGTCACGTCTCGATGATGTTTGTTTCTTGTTTTGGCCGTGCCAAGCTATTGGCAATCGGCTAGTTGCTATTTTACATCGATTACTATACGGAAGCCAAGTGCAGCTAACCTCGCACTAGCTCCGTTGGAAAGCATTCTAGGCCGTTTATGCATGACCAGAGGTGCTATTTCCTCCAGTCCTGGCTGGAGTCTAAGACATGGTACGCATGACCTGTCGAGGTCGACTAGAAGCGGCGCGGCCTCAACATCCGCCCAGTCGTTTTTATCCGATACGGAATCAGGCGTCCTCACTCGCTCGAAGTCGCTTTCTGATGAGGCTTTGGCTTAGTTGCTACCAGGCATGACCGAGTAGCTTACTCGTCATCTTCCGCGAAGACGGCCATCTTCTTTCCAAACGCCAACGTCCCACCAATCGTCTTGCCGAGAATGTAGCCGGCGTAGAGACCACACAGGATCGTGACAGGCCACTTCTGCCATTCGCGGTCCCAATCCAGAGGAATAGGAACTGCGCCAAGCCACGCACCCAGTAAACCACCCACCAGACCGCCGTATGCCTCGTCCAATGGCGCAGCTGCGCTAGCAAGAGCTACCCATGTATTCGCTTCGACTCCGTGCACGTAGAAGAGAGGAAACAATGAAAGAATGGCGACGTTGGCGGAGCAGAGAAGCGTATGAGGGACGTGGGTCAGAAAGGGGGCGCCGAAGAGGACGAGGACGAGGTGGATGGCCGGCGTGACGAGGACGGCAAGGATGAGTGATAGGAATATGGCCTGGACGTCAATTGTTAGGGGGGAGGCCCCGCTGTCAAAATGCGGAACAACTCACGATAAAGGGGTTCGGCCCCGTGCTCTCGACCTTCTTCTTCTCACCCAGCCGAGGCTTCCTCGAGGGCTTCGCGCTTTGCGAGCCAGCTGCGGGAAGACTGACAAAGGCG
The DNA here is from genome assembly GCA_030867305.1 of Colletotrichum zoysiae. Lineage (NCBI taxonomy): Eukaryota > Fungi > Ascomycota > Sordariomycetes > Glomerellales > Glomerellaceae > Colletotrichum > Colletotrichum zoysiae. The sequence continues at coordinate 28,595 of MU842865.1, forward strand.
TAGACGACTTGGATCGCAGCGACGATCGGGAGGGAGGTGTACAGAGCTGGTACGGGTTTGGCTACCAATGAGTCGAACTGCGCGAAGAAGAGACCGGAGAGAAGCACGGGCTGGACGTGTCTGACGACCTGCGCGGCAGGGCTCGTCAAGGGGTGGACGGGATGCAGTCCGTCTTTCGGCTTGCCCGCGTCGGAAGCGGCCTTTGATGATGGCGTCGACATCGTCACGGGGTCAACCAGTGGCATGGTGGGATGAGTCGATTTCGGACGGGTTCGGAACCCAATCTCCAAGGCTGCTCGGTCGAGGATACGGGTTAACTTCGCGAGGGCGGACACCCGGAAGGTCACGGCCCAGGTGAAATTCCGGACCGGCGCGTCTGGACTGGCAGACGTGCCATGGGATCCGCCGGGGTCACATGAAGATAAGGAAAGAAGCTTGCCCGATAAGATCCCCAGATTCCTTGGACCAATCAGCTCTCTCAACCTCTACGAGGGTCAACCACTGCAACGGTACGTATCAGCACCAGTGCACTGCAGAGTCGCCCTGTCAAACCCGCAAGGTGTCTTTCCGGATCAGAAGAGTGTCCCTCAACGATGTCATCTTGTCTTCTTCGGGGTTTGAAAGGCTGGCTGGCTGGCTACCTGCGATCTGTCGACCTTTCCCCGGATTCGCCCTCGTCGGCGTACCCAGCCGGTTGGAACCCATGGGCTGATAGCTCGTTGAGATGGTCAGCAGTCACCATCTTTTTATTCGCCAGATATCCACTCCCCTAGGTGCATCCAATCAGCGTCCTTCGTCGGCGGCTCCCGTCAGACCACATCACCCCATTTATGTTGACAGTCGTCAGGAAACGGTCTGGAAACGCACGATCACCCGTTCGATGGTTATTCCTGCTACGGAAATCCAGCACCTGTAATACGGGAATTTGCGGCCATCACCCCCCATTGCGCGCTTCGTTTGTACCCCCGCGGCTGGCGCCTATTGGGCGGGATATTCCCTTCATTCGTACTGCTGCAAGGAAGAAAAAGCCTTGACTCATGTTTTCCTGTTTTGCCCATTCTTGGGAGGATCCATCTGGAAGATGGGATGGCATGATCTGTCGCCTAAACTGGAAGCCTCGTTCGTTTCCTGCCCCGGCACGGCAATCTTACGGGTAAGGCTGCCCACCTGTCTGACCAGAATAGGCGTTCGCCGTTGGAAATTCCGATATTGTTTGTCAATATTCACAGATCCCGTAAGTATGTCGCTGGGAGTCCTTTTCTCCTTGGTATAAGATCCGGAGCAGGATCCCGTCTGTTGTGCTCCTGTTTCCATCTCGTCATCACACATCAACAACATCAAAGAGTCCCTCAACTCTCCACTACAACTTTTGTCAGAGTGTATTATACACAACCACCTCACTCTCCTCTGTCAACCAGAAAGGTCTTCACTTGACTTTTACACAAACACACCAACCCCGTTTCACCAATCATTACTTAATATGGCCCCCGCTTTTGCCGTCCGCAACGCTGTCCGCTTCGCTGTTCAGCGCAGACAGTTCACTCTCCTACACAACATGCGTCAAGTCGCTCGCGCCTTTGAGCCCCATCCCTTCCAGAGGATGTCCCAGAGTGGTGTCCACGCAAAGCCCTTCTACGGTGCTATGATCAAGAAGCGGCTTGGCACTGCGGCACTGTGAGAAACACCACCAACCATGCAGGCTATCCGGGGGGGAAATGACTGACACTGCATCGCACAGATTCTTCCCCACAGCTATCGCCATTCTTGGTTGGCCCTACGCCAGCTACATGGCATTCGACGGCCGCATATGAGCATAATTTTCTTGATATAGTTCCTTGTCATTGGGCTATTAGTAATGAAAAATGAATCGGAAGTTAGACCTGGAATTTTGAATCATATCAAGGAGATACGTGTATATATTTTAAGCATCTCACGGCGTTCGGCTGGCTTGGATGCAGCATTAGTGGGAATCCATACGGACCATGCATAATTTACTTCTTTCTGATAAAAAACCCCCCCACGCATATTCTCTTGTAAATTCTCTATTTCTAGATTTATGAGTGCGATAAACCCTTTGCACTCATGAAACCCTTGACTCTATCTATCATCGCTTTGATAATATTGGTGTTCTGCCTCACTTACATGACTTCATGGAGACCCTGTGTGTGGCCTGTGCTCGGCAGCTTGAGTCGCGCTACTCCGCTTTCATCCTAGCCATTCGCGCCCCTGCAGCTCCCCGGACGGAGACCGCGTCGTGTTGAAGCTGTCCTCCAATTTTGACAACTCGACAACACTCGGCATCCCTAGGCGATCACGACGACCACGACTGCGACGAGATCGAGCATTTGGGTGCTAGCGATAAGAACCAAGCTCGACGACGGCCCGCTCTCGAGTATCACTGGTCATCTGCCCACGAAACGCCCCCACTTGTTGTCACCGCCAGACCAACAAACAAAGGGGTTTTCGCCGCGAAACGATACGAACACGCCGCACGACGTACGGCGAGCCAGAAAGACGACCAAGGCTAGTTGAACCGTTGGTTTTCGAATGCATCTGTCAACATGACGGATTCTCTGCACAACGCGCCCATCGTCCTGGACAATGGCTCCGGCACGATTCGTGCCGGTTTCGCAGGAGACGACTTGCCAAAGTGCTACTTTCCCTCGTTTGTTGGCCGCCCCAAGCACTTGAGAGTGCTGGCCGGCGCGCTCGAAGGCGAGGTCTTCATCGGGCAGAAGGCGGCGACGGAGCTCAGGGGCCTGTTAAAGATCAGGTACCCGCTGGAGCACGGCATCGTCACGGACTGGGACGATATGGAGAAGATCTGGGAATACGTATACGGCGAGGGACTCAAGACGCTGAGTGAAGAGGTTGGTCTGGCATCGATAGCTTAACGAGGTGCAACGTACCCTGGATGCCCCCAATGGACACTGACCTATCTGCAGCATCCCGTCCTCCTGACCGAACCGCCCCTCAACCCTCGCAGCAACCGCGACACCGCTGCGCAGATCCTCTTCGAGACCTTCAACGTCCCCGCGCTGTACACATCAATCCAGGCCGTGCTGTCATTATACGCCAGCGGCCGAACGACGGGCATCGTTCTCGACTCGGGAGACGGCGTGTCACACGCTGTGCCGGTGTACGAGGGTTTCGCCATGCCGAGCAGCATCAGGCGGATAGACGTGGCTGGTCGCGACGTGACGGAGTACATGCAGATGCTGCTGCGCAAGAGCGGCTACGTCTTCCACACAAGCGCCGAGAAGGAGGTCGTCAGGCTCATCAAGGAGTCCGTCACGTACGTGGCGCACGACCCAAGGAAAGAGGAAAAGGAGTGGGCCAACAGGACGGACCCTGCCAAGGGTGTGGAATACGTCCTTCCGGACGGACACAAGCTCAAGGCAAATACATGATCTGACCCCCGAACGAGGATGGGAAACAATGGTTAACAACCGTCACAGATTGGCGCGGAACGTTTCAGGGCGCCGGAAATCCTGTTCGACCCCGAGATCATCGGCCTCGAGTACCCCGGCGTTCACCAGATCGTCGTCGACGCCATCAACCGGACAGACCTCGACCTACGCAAGTCGTTGTACAGCAACATCGTGCTTTCCGGCGGCAGCACGCTGACGAGGGGCTTCGGCGACCGGCTGCTGACGGAGCTGCAGCGGCTGGCCGTCAAGGACATGAGGATAAAGATATTTGCGCCTCCCGAGCGCAAGTACTCAACATGGATCGGGGGAAGTATCTTGGCCGGTCTCAGTACCTTCCGCAAGGTGAGTTTCCCCGGCTCGTCTCATGAGCACGGGAATCCGGACGCTGACTTTGAGACATAGATGTGGGTGAGCATCGACGACTGGCACGAGAACCCGGAGATCATTCACACCAAGCTTACGTGAAACGTGGTTCTCGTTTCCGATCGTATGGATGCAGCTATTTTCTACGTGGCGTTTCCCCCGGCGTATTCCCGTTGATAGAGCTAGAGCCATGATTCATCGGCCTTTCCGGTAGTGACAAAGGGGGTTTAGACGGATGATGAGCACCCATGAAGTTTAGACGTCATGAGTTACAAGAGAGAGAGAGGGAGGGAGGGAAGGGGGACTGGCTAGATCTGAGGTTACCCCGGAGAACAACCGGCCTTCGCATGGCTGGCGTTGTACGCAAAGGCAGCAATGTTGAGGTAGTGCGTCAGCTAGAAAGTTGAGAATGATACCCGAATCTGTTGTCTCGTTGACTCGTGTGTCTCTGGGCGCTTGCTTCAAAATGGGCCTCTGCCGGGGGCTTCCACGGGGGCACGAGGTTGTCGTTTGCGTCAGAACATTTCTTATTCTGCTTTGGTCTCGCAGCCATTCCAGTGCCAGACGCAACCTTATCGGTTTGCCTCACCACGTCGGCGCCTATAGAACAACGCCCCTCCCCGGGCTCCCTTGATTGCTTTTTCGCTTATCTCAGGTCTGCCCACCCGCCATCCAACTAGTTCATCTGTAGGTAGCCCTGCGTGGTTTTCTGGTTATCGGCCACGCGGTGAGCATGCGTAGGACAGATCTGATCCGGGAAAGAGCAAACGGCCTTCCCTTCACTTCGGGGGCGCGTTCAAGGTAAAGGATTCACAAAGGGGAAGGAAGGGCCACTACCTCCGTTGGAGGACGACCTGCTTTGCGGCGCAGTCCCCTCGAGGCGAGTGTAGACCACATACACCACCACAACCCACGTTTTCTTCCCAGACCAGAGCCCCGGCACAAGCAAACCGTGTACAAACATCGGGCTTAAGCGAACAAGATGTATGGCACCGCCACCCCATGCGGGCCCTCGGGGGATCCGGCCAGGTGTGCCGCGTTCGATTTGCATGCAAGAACACGCTTGGCGTCACAGCAGTGAATCGCGTGTTACTCCATCGCCAAGTGCCAAGCCAGATATGGCTGTTACCGTAGCCGCTTAAGCCCTCGGGTTGTGCACCGCGTGCTGAGAAAGAAGGGTGAGAAATCGATAAATGCACATAGCATTTAAACAGGTGGCACAGCAAGGATGAAGTTTATTTTATTTTATTTTTATTTTTTCCAAACGCATCATATTCGTGAGACCGTTTGTCTCTGACCAAATTCTTTTGCTGAACAAACCAGATATCTGGGGGTATTGTGTCCGCTCGCTCGCTAGCATATCATATTCACCAGAAACAAACGCCCATAACTTTCCGCCATGCTCCCTTGTTTGTTTTTGTCTCCGCTCCGCAAGTCCGAATACTGCAGATGAGAGAAGAAGAGAAAGGCACTCTGGAATCTACCAGCCAGAGAGTCTCCCGAGAACCGCTAGTCATTCATTTTGCGCTGAGCCAACGCCCGTCTATCGCGTCTCCTACCCCCCCAACCCCGCTGCGGCCGGCTCGCTGATGAATTATTCCCAATGGTCGATGTGAAATCCCGACCCGTGCTCTCTCTCTCTCTTTGGGTTCCCATATAACTCCGTCCATTTCCTTTAAGGAGATTTGTGATCATGAAAAAGGCAGTGCTGAAGGCAATTTGTACAAAATGTGTTTGCGTGTGTGTGTATGTGTGTGTGTATGTGTGTGCAATCAGTCGTCCCGAAGAGGCACTCAGTTGTGCCTGGAGGTGACACGGCGCCAGATGCTGCTGCCGCGCTCCTTGAGCGACTTGAGCGAGGAGACCTCCGAGGTCGCGGACTCGCCGCTGAGCACGGAAGAGGCGTCGGAGCCCTTGCGCATGACGTTGCCTGCGCCGCCGATGCCGACGTGGCCGGCGGCGGCGCGGTCGCGGACCTCCTGGCGCCTGAAGTCCTCGTCGAAGGTGCGGACGGCCTGCTCCTGCGCCGTGTGTCGGTTGCCGGCGCCGCCGATGCCCGAGTAGAAGCGGCGGGGCCCGCTGACGGCGGCTGGCTGGAGGGCCGTGGTGATGCCGGCGGCCGGGGTCGTCACGGGCGCCCGGAAGATGTTGCCTGCGCCGCCGCGGCCGGAGTAGATGTAGGTGTTTGGTGCCACGGTTGGGTGGGGCTCGGTGACGAGAATCTGGGAAGGCATTTTTGTGGTGTTGTGTGTTGATGGTCGAGGTTCAGGTGTAAGGCGGCGGTGATGTTGGTGGTGGTTATGGTGGAGGTGGGCGGGGTGTAAGTGATATATCGACCACAAGTGTCGTCTGAACTCGCAGATGTGACAGGTGTATCGGGAGTGCCTTGTGTGTCTTGGACGTGACAATGATGAGAAGGGGATCCTCGTGACCCAGAAGTGAGAGGAGGCCAAGGTTATTATAGGCAATGTCCTGGGGAGAGAGGCATAGGGTGTGTGTGAGTGGTGGTGTGGTGGAGAGGAGGTGTTAGTCTCGCCGATTATCCGTACATCGGAAGGCAACAAGACAGAAACAAACAGGCCTTTGCAGTGTCCTCCTGACATGCAAAGGGTTTGCTCACCCATGTCCCCCCCATGGCTGAATGACGGGCGTTGCACTCGCAAACCGGCGCGTAGGGAATGGAAGCCAGACCTTCCTCTTTACTCGAGGGACAAAGAGTACGTAGTCTACGTTCACACCAGTACGCAGGGCTTTATCACTTTTTTTCCCTGGTTCTTTTTAGCACTGGTTGAAACAAGAAGAGAGAGAGAGAGAGAAAGAAAAAAGGAAAATCCCTCCAGAAGCCCACTCTACCTAGGAAAAGTTTTTGGGCTTCTGGTGGCTCTCGAACGTGAAGGGGGGAAAAAACTGGAGGCGTAGCCAGATCTTGGTCGTGGAGAGGAAGAAGAAAAAAACTAGCATGGTCCCACGAGGCTCCGAAACGACGGGAGCGGAGCTAGGTAGCTTGGGCGCCGTCCCCATCTATGTAGGTAGGACCACGCACGCCACGTTAGCTTGGTTTACCGGGAGCTTGTGTGGTGGTGGAGGCGAGAAAGCGGTTTTTTTCTTTTTTGATTGTGTTCAGAGTCGTGATGATGTGATGCAGACAGTATTCTTTTTTTCTTTCCCTCTCTCTGTCCCTGCAGTATACAGGCATCTGAGGTGTGTGAGACAAGATCCATTGCGGAGGCATGCTGCATATGCTGTGCTGTCTGTCTGTCTGTCTGTCTGCCTGAGTACAAATTAATGGTGCTGTCATTATTGCTCCGAGTAAGTATGTATGTAGCTTGTGGTGTTACTGGACATAGCAAAGGTGCCCTTATCGGCAATAAGCAATGATGGCAAACTGAAGTTATAGTGCTACATTTTGTTTTTCTGATAAGAACAGCAGAAAAGCAACGACTCGGCCACCTCCAAGCGCCATTCAAAACCTGGGCAACAAACAGACATCTCTCTCTCACACACCTCGCTAACCTTCAACCACCCTTCTCACCATCATCGCCCGTCTTTTCATTTCTTTTCTTTCCCTTCCTTTCCTTTCCTTCATTCTCCTTTCCACACACACTGGTTTGTCCCTTGCCCCCCTGGTAGTCCGCGTGACACATCGGCCCTCCTCCAGGGGCGCCAACGAGGTTTTGCAATCACGCGGGCCTTTCCCACCATCCTTGGACAAACAAGAGCTGCTGAATTCGCGCCGCCTGGCAAGGCATGAGGGGGGAAAAGACGCCATCCTGGAGCAAACGATGGGGTAACGCTTTGCTAACCGATTGCCGCTTTCGTCCGTAGCGCCAGCCTTGAGGCGGCCTGGTACTGGGGGGTTCGGACAAGATGGGGCTAATGCAAGGAACGTGGAGCGTGCTGAAGGAACCGAACTGCAAAACAAACAAAAAAGAGAGAAAAAAAAGTGCTGTTCATTCCTTGGTAGGTACCTATGGTCAAGTCACTTTACCATGTAGGTTGCCTGTCACCTGTCTAGGCACCATGCTAACTGGCTGGCTGCTGGCAAGCAGACTTTTCCCTCGCCTACTAAGGTACCTAGGTACCTAGGTACAGGTATGTAAGTACTGCCTGCGGACCACTTGCGTGCTATAAGCCCCCCGTCCCTGCTACGAGTCTGTGACCAACAGCCTGGGCCCGGCCCCCCGACGACGTCAATAGTCCGGCTTCCACCGCCCCCGGAAGCGCCGACCACTCATCAGTTTTATGGGGGTAATGGAAATGTGCTTGCCGCGTCCACGATGGTCATCGGACCTCGAGCGCCCCATATCTGATGCCACGAATCCGTTGCAGGTTTGAGACCACGGCGCTCTCGCTCCCAAAGAAAAATTTGAAGGGGAAAAAAAAAAAAAAAAGACTGCCGCTTACACCATGACGAGTGAGGGAGGGGGGTGGGCAAACTTGCCCGTTTGCCAGCCGGCCGTTCGTCGGCTTGCGTCGCTTGACGACAGAACACCTGTCGCATCTCGCCATCTCTTCCAGCTCGGCCCAGGTACTTAGACACCCATTGTTCCGGGTATGCCCACCTGATCATCCATTGAGGCAGCAATGAGACACTGAGTGGCATATAAATTGCCGGGACAAGAGAATGATGCGGATGGCAGCAGCCAGCGACTCCAGCCGACTGTCTTCCTGACGTCCACCTGCATACCTACTTTCTTCGTCCATGGCCACAGCAACCGATGCAGAGGCGGCGCGGGCCGTGAAGCCATCGTGCGCATAGGTAGCTGTTGGAATAGAAAGAAGCACCTTCACCGCCGAAGACCCCCTTCGCTAGGCACCATCTCCTCCTCTCGAGAGTCAGTGCAATCCGAAGCACGTCCCCTTCCCGAAGGACCCCAGCCCGACTTACACACCTGAAGGAGACCGCCGCCTCCATCCACCTCGGAACTAGGTAGTCGTCTCTGGTTACGTACGACGATCCTGGAACCACTTCCCCAAACGCCCACTCCCCCCTCTACCCCGCATTCCGACCCCTTTTCTCGTAGGGAGGGTGACTTCCCCAGACTTTTAATGGTGCAATCCGATCACAAGGCCGGCCCAAGAGGGGAAGGAGAACGGAGAAGAGAGAAGAGAAGGGAGGGTGTCCTTTCATTAGGTAATTGGTGTGATGCCCCAGGGCTGAGCGCCCGCAGAAACGTGGTCGGCTCCGTCGTACCGGAACGTCTGTCCCAGCCCTCGCGAGGTTATGAGTGGCGTGGGTGTTTTTTTTGTTTTTTTTAATACAGATCTTGGTCGTTCCATCTTCGTGTTGTCATGGCATCGAGCACGGAAACCTTGCTTTGCGTGATGCAATTGGAGGAAGTGCTTCTTTCGGTCTCATAGTCGCCGCCGGCCATGCTTCCTACCATCAACATAGCATGGCGGCCAGGGATTCGGCAGCTTCGGCAGTTTCTTGGAACACGAGCTGCCGGGACGTCTCAAGGTATGTCTTGGCGATTTCTGTCACTGTGACCCAGGATGGGGGTTAAATGGTTGACTGAGGAATATAAGAAGCAGTGCCGCCCCTAGCGTTCTGTTTCTAGGTATGTATTCATACTTGCTCCAACAAGGTGACGATGCCAACTATGGCACTTTGTCAACAACGGCATTTGTATGAGATCAAATACGCCCAATCTTTCGTAGCTCGGACGGTCTGGCAGGTCGACCGTATATCCTCCTACCTTGGTATTCGAGTGGTTGACATGCCGAGACAATACCGAGGAACACTTCTTGCAGCCGCATTACCTAGGCGTGGAAGCCACCGAACAGTAACTAGCATGAATTATAACGCGTGCAGAAGAACCCTGTTTACTTAGCTTACACCAAATCATTATCGCGGGCTGTATCGAGCAAAGGCTGCGTATCCTTGCATTTATACTATGAGACGGCATAAGAGATAGGTAGGCACAGTGGAGTCCCCGCCACGCAAGCTCCATCAACGGCCACACAACTGAGCGTGTCTGTATATTTGTCTGAACATGGCCCACTCAAGCCCAGGCTCTTTCACAAGAAACAAAAGAACGTCATGACGCGAGATTCGCAAAAGATAATGGACGATCAGGGGATTGAACCCTGGGCCTCCCGCATTCGTGATCAAGGCTACGATGCAAAGCGGGCGCTCTACCACTGAGCCAATCGCCCAGCTCTCGGACTCAGAATAATCCTAGTCGACGACGGTTCCGCGCGCTGGAGCAAACCATAGACCTGAGCGTTGCATTCAATGACTGTTCAGTTTACAGTGGCGACCGTGATACCTTCTTCGTAGGCTGTAATCAACTTGAAATGACCTCTGCTTGTCCATGATTCGCTGCTTCTACACTGTGCTTCAGAGCACACTCTTCTTCTCTTCCTTGTTTGCAGTGAAGTGAGGAGCATTCCCGGGACAGAGCGAGCCTGACACTTTCCGGGCCACGGCACAGAAAGATATCGAACGAATCGCGGATTCAAGTAGTGGTGTTATACTTCGAGAGACACATGCTTTTATACATATCCAGCAAGGTTTGGGCTGAGTTATAAATGAAAACCCCATGAGGCTTTTGGGGAATCCTCCGTAGCATGCAAAGTCGATATACGCAATCAAGCGTTGTCTCCAGCTGGCCAGGAATTAACGCAGCACGCCAGAGACCATAGCTCTCTGAGCTATGGCGAATGATACTGCAACGCATACAGATCAAGTCTTCTATAAAATCCGGCTTCCTATGACCGTCATCGCCTCGTCGATGCCTCGCTCGGGAGGTACTCTGGTTTCGAAATCCTGCTTGTCGTCTGTTTCGTACCGAAACCCGTGGTATACAAAGGTTTTGGGCAAATGACGGCCTCGACGCGTCTAATTCGCTGGCGAGGGAAGGCACTCGAAGTCTGACGGAACAGGATACGGTTCCTGACAAATGCGAGTCGAAAAGGCGTCTCAGATCTAGACGATACAGAGGCCAGAAACTTCCCTTCTACTCACTTGTACGTAGCTTCGGCCGCGGGACCACGGCACAATCTTCAAGCAACCGATGCTGCTGCCCGAAATAAACTTTCAGTCCCGCTTGTGATGACGAGGTTCTCTCCATCTGGTGTATCCTCATTTCTCTCGCACGGAAGTTCGTGTGTGATCGGTCTTCGGCTTACGGCCTGCCACCTCGGTCAGCTTGGCGAGGCTGCCCTTCTCCCTTTCCAAGCTGTGAGTTGTTCTTATTACACTGCGCTCTAGTAGGCCAATTAGCTTCTGCTACTAACGTTCTCTGTAATTTGCCTAGCTACGCTACGTCTACATGAGGAAAACAGCTCTAGCGTAGAGGGACTAATGGCCTCAAGATTATATGTACTGGGCCAGTCTGCTAACACCCAAGCAGGCCTCTAGTGACTCGAGTACTGTCGTCCCGTACTTTCTGCTGGACTAGGCAATCCAGTCTATTTAGTACCTACTTTACTGTTATGCGACACCCTGGTCAATTGCCTTTGCTGTTGTCTGTTAAGGATTTGTCTGTTTTACTATTTGATGTTTCTTTATAGTAAAGGACTTTGTTAGCCCTGAAGAGCTTCTTCTATTAGATGGCATTGGCACCCATGTCCTTCTTGTGCAGAGTCCTCTCCTCTGCCGGTCACGACCGCGTAGACAGCCACACACGTCTACATTGTCGGTAGAAAGACCGGCCTCCCCGGGATCATGGGGCCATCCCTTCTTGTCTTCTTCGCGACCTGACCGTCCCCGAGGGTGCGTCACCCCGAAGCGACCAGCTGGCCCTCGTTTCTGCCCTTGTCGGGCTTGGCCGAGACTGTAAGTCGTCACTCGCACGACTCACTCACATCCCCTGTTTTCCCGCTTTCAAATTACCTCTGATTGATCTTGACCACATCATAGAATACGCAAGTGACCAGACAAGATGAACGATCCGGAAAGACGTGGACCCGCTTCTCCAAGTAACCCTGCTCGACGACTTGTCGCTTGCGCTGCATATGAGGACTCGCTCACTTGGGAAGACTCTTGGTACTCGTACTTTTCATCAGCGGGCATCTACATCATGAGTTCATGAGGTCTGGAAAAGAGGGTGTTTTCATCCGTTTCTCTTCTTGCTTACACCCAAACTGCTCTGAAAGAGCCCCATGAACAAAAAGGCACTGCAGGATATATACAAACGTCAATTTTGATCGTCAAATCTCTCGCCTCCCCTTTTTTTATTTAAAAAAACCCCCCAAATCTTCTTGCAACCAAACAAACCCGTGAAAACCCAGGAAAGAGCACCAGACCCATGGACAGGTGTGCTCCTAAGCCTACTTCAAATCAGAGTTCCAATCACACCAACACAACCGTGGGGAGTCGTGTCTACGCCTGGCTGCGCTTGGCAAGCATGCTCAACGCACTACCCGCGAGGATGAAGCCTGCTTGGTCCTTGGTCACGGCGTGGTTGGTGGGGATCAGCACCTCGGAGCCGTCCTTCTTCTTGACGAGCAGCTGGACCTTGCCCTGACCGCCGTTCTGCAGCATCTCATACAGGCCGACGGTGCTGACCTCGTCGCAAGCCGCAATCTTGTCGTAGTCGGCCTCGTTCGCGAACGTCAGGGGCACGACACCCTGCTTCTTGAGGTTGGTCTCATGGATGCGCGCGAAAGACTTGGTCAGCACGATGCGCGCACCAAGGTACCGCGGCTGGAGGGCGGCGTGCTCGCGCGCGCTTCCCTCGCCGTAGTTGTGTTCGGCGACGACGAGCCACTCCTGGCCGCGCTCCTTCCACTTCTGGGCGAGCTCGGGGATCGTGTGTTTGGAGCCGTCGACGTCATAGGCGGCGTTGACCTCGCCCGTCTCCTTGTTCACAGCCGTGTTGAGGGTGTTGGTGCTGATGTTGGGCAGGTGGCCCTTGTACTTGAGCCAGGGGCCAGCGGCAGAGATGGTGTCGGTGGTGCACTTTCCGGTGACCTTGACAAGGACCTTGAGGCCGCTCAGGTCGCTCTCCGGGAAGGGCGCGAAGGGCTCAAGCAAGGCAAGACGCTCAGAGGTCGGGGCGATGGCGACCTGAACGTCAGGGTTGTGTGCTTCGGGCGAGATGACCTGGAGCGACGCGACACCGGACTCGAAGGGGGCCTCGGGGTTCTCGAGACCCTGTGGAGCCTCGAACTTGAACTCATTCCCGTCAGGGGTCTGCAGCTTGTCTGTCATTGGGTTGAAGGTTGTCGTGCCGGCGTAGGCCATCGCCGTGACGATTTCCGGAGAAGCGAGGAAGTTCATGGTACCAGGATTACCGTCGTTGCGGCCCTTGAAGTTGCGGTTGTAAGACGTCAGGATGGCGTTGAGCTGGCCCTTGGGGATATCGTCCTGTCGCTTCCATTGCCCAATACAGGGACCGCAGGCATTCGAAAGAATGATGCCTCCGGCGCCCTCCAGAGTCTGCAGGGTACCGTCACGCTCGAGAGTAGCACGGATTTGCTCACTACCAGGAGTGATGTAGAAGGGGGCCTTGGGTTTCAAGCCGGCCTTCTCGGCCTGTTTGACCATGCTCTCGACCTTGGTCATGTCCTCGTAGGAGCTGTTAGTACAGCTGCCAATGAGACCGGCCGACAGAACCTCGGGCCACTGTTCCTGCTGGACGGTGTCCTTGAAAGCGGAAAGAGGAGTAGCCAAGTCAGGGGTGAAGGGTCCGTTGATGTGGGGCTCCAGCTCGGACAGGTTGATCTCGATGACCTGATCATACTGAGCACCCTCATCGGCTTTGAAATCGAAGCTACCCCACTTCTTGTAGCCGTCGAGGGCACGATGTTGCGCTTCTCTACGGGTTTGCAGCAGGTAGCGTTCCGAGGCAGCGGTGTAGGGGAAGATGGAGGTTGTGGCGCCGACTTCGGCACCCATGTTGCAAATAGTGGCCATGCCGGTGGCGCTCAGAGTCTCGACGCCCTCGCCAAAGTACTCGACGATGAATCCAGTTCCGCCACGCACTGTCAGCTTTCCGGCAAGGTTGAGAATGACGTCCTTGGGGGACACCCAATCGTTCAGCTTGCCAGTCAGCTTGACACCAAGCACGCGAGGGGCCTTCAACTCCCAAGGGGCGCCAACCAAGGCCTCGACGGCATCGGCACCACCGACACCGATGGTGATGGTCGATAGGCCACCAGCGTTGGGGCTGTGACTGTCGGTTCCCAGCATCATAATACCCGGGAGAGCATAGACCTCGAGGACCGTCTGGTGGATAATGCCTGCGCCAGGGGGCCAGAAGTCCATGCCGTATTTGCGTCCAGCAGACTCGAGAAAGTCGAAGACCTCCTTGTTGACGCTGATTCCGTCGGTCAAGTCGCTCTCGGCGCCCTTGGAGCCCACGATCAAGTGGTCGCAATGGATGCTGGCCGGAATGGCGGGCTTGGCGAGGTTGCAGGACATGAACTGCAGCAGCGCCATCTGCGCCGATGCGTCCTGCATGTTGACTCGGTCCGGGTTGAGCTTGAGATTGGCAAGGCCGCGGATGTTGCGTCCATTCTCCGTATCCGTGAGGAGCGAGTCCTCGACGTTGTCCAAATGGCTGTAGAGGATCTTCTCGGCGAGGGTCAGGCGCTGCTGTCCGAGGACGTGGCGGACCTTGAGGAGGTTGTCGTGGAGCCTGCGGTAGGTATCGGGCTTGATGGACTTGGGCAAAAGTCTGCGCATCTCGGCATCCTGCTGGTCAACGTCCTGGGCGGTCGCGAAGGCCCTCCTGATGGGCAGGCACGAGGATGCGGAAAGGCATGGTCGCGTGCGAGTCAGAAGACGCTGCCGTCATGTCAATCCCTGCCTCTCTGCTGTACGCCTGATGATGGTTGAGCATTACTGACCCTTGCGGCGCCTCCAGATCGACTGGCAAGCTCAATTGGTGCCATTGTCGCTGCGCGCCTCCCTCCGAATGCTGTGTGACTCGTAGTGGCGGAGGTTTTTGGGAAATTTTTGGATTGTCACAATTGTCAATGCGGCTTGCAAATTGGCGATGTCGGATTCGACAAAAAGTCTGGGGGAGGTTCACCCAGTGTGGAGCAACCCCAAAGTGCCCCTGCGCTGCCGGCTTCGCTCCGATACTGCACCGGATACCCCTGCACAGTAGAGGAACCGGCGGAGGAGCTGTTCACCATCACCAGGCATGCAAACGGACCGGTTGCATGCTAAATTTTCCGTTTGTTATATTCCCGAGGCATGATTGATGTAAAGAAACAATTTCCCCCATCCCAGATGCATATCTATATACAGCCCTTAAACTCCGACATCACCTCGATGTTGATACCCATGCCACCCATGGTAGTACTTTACTCGTTGTACTCTGAACTCTTGGTTCCAATGAAGCCCTCGTTCTTTTCTCTTCTTCGCCGTCCCATGACCTCCTTGTACCATTCCGTTAGAGTGTAGCCCCAGTGACCGGCGACGAGCACACCGCTAACAATGTTGACAATCTTCATGAGCAACTGCAGGAATCCTTCTCTAGACTCCTCGACCGAGAGCAGGATCGGCTCGATATCGTACTTGAAGAAGATGCCAGGGATGTTGTGGTCATCGGTCTCCTTGCTCTGTTCTGTGACGGCGTACTGGTTCGTGAAAATGGTGTTGGATAGCGAGGCCGACCTGCCGACCGTGTATACGGTGGGGACTACCGACAGATAGTACTGGAACTTGTGAAAGTTGATCCTTGCAAGGTTGACGGTACGGTCGAGAGGGTTGACCAGCGAGGGGTAGAAAGGCCCGAACGATAGCTCCGAGATGATATGCGAGAAGTTGAAAGCTGCGCAAACGGTCAGTGAGAAGTTTCCAAGCCTCGGTCGGAGACACAAGACCTACCGGCGTGATCCAGATGCTCTCCGAACTCCATGTAACCGTGGCCTCTGGCCGTGATGTGGAAATCGCCCTGTACCCTGTTCACGTCCAAGCTGCCATAGACACGGCAGCTGTCGCCTTCACCCCAAAGTCTCGGAGTCTTCGCCCACTTGGCCTTCTTCTTTCCGAGAGAGACGATGTCGTGAACGTGCTCCTCGCCAAAGCCCTCCTCCTCCTGCCATCCGGCACCCGTCACGACCTTGCCTTTGCTGTCTCTTCCCAGACGGTGAATACCCTTGCTGTCCACCCATTGCGACCAGTTTGTCTTGTCGCGTTTGAGCATGCTGCTCGCGAGAATGCGATCACCCGCTGCGTCCTGCACGTTGATGTGGAGGTCGTCACAGTGCATGCGCACAACGATGTCCAAGTTGATTTGCAATTCGTGGCCAACGCCCTTCTCGACGGCGAATGTGTGCGTTTCCGAGCCGCGCCACCAGCGGCCGACTTCGGTACAAAAGAGGAAGAACGAAATGACTGCCATGGCGACGGTCCATTTGCCTCCTCCCGCCGTTCGCGTCACATATTGGGGTTTCGCCTTGGCTGCGAAGATGGAACGATTAGTGGACAATTGCCTAGCCGAGGTCCGCAAGAGCCCCGTATCGGGCATGTCAAGGGCGAGACTGAACAGATGTTGCAAACTTACGAAAGGCATCAAATGCGCTGACAATATTTCCCTTGGCCCCAAAGGCGTCGTCATCCATATGGTGCTTCTCGTCCCACCCGTTCATCATGGCGATGCTGGAAGACGCTGAAGTTTATAAAAAGGAGGGTCCGAATGAATTGGTTTGAGGAACTCGGTTCGTGTTCGATCGTTGTGTTCTGGCTGCCAAGTTGCAATTGCTCAGAACCCAATGCTTTCTCTCGGCTTGATGCAAGTGCCCGCCGTTAAAACCTTGTACCGCTACCGCATGCCTCGTTGTCGGCGTCGAATCGATTAGAAGAAAAGACTACAGCTTGAAATAGCGGAATTGTCGAAGGATCGAAGGTTGCCTCCTCGCAAGCTGGTTCAGGTTGTTTGGCGCAAGTCTCGTGGAGTGGGAGATGTGGTGGAAAGCCTTGAGGACACTTTATCCAAATGTTATCCGCACTTCGGCCCCCCCTGTTCAGAGGTCCACAGTGATTGGTGCCGGAACTAGCACAAGTGGGCTGAAAGGGGCGTGTGCATGGGAGCTCCGAACAGGGGTGTGATTGCTTGGACGGGCACTAGGAAGGGTCACCAAATCCGCATTCCAAGTGACATATCACGCAGCTTTTCTATCCGTACAGCATATCAAAAGGGACACTTTACCATCCCGCACGCGTTGTCATGGCGAGGCAAAATTGAATGATCAAGGGCTGGAATAGCTACGGGTGACTGCTGCCTAAAACCTACAAGTACCAATCTGTAATCTGTCAAGAGTGTCGTGAAACGAGCGTCGCCCCAACCTAACCTGAAGGGCGAGTGATCGGTTCACATTGACTGCTAGCAATTGCTGCTCAGCGCATGTCACCACCGACTACCGCGTCACTGCCTTTACATAGGTTCCAAACGAAAATCAAACACCCCAAGCCCTAATGAAATGAAACATGCAAGGAAACCCGGAACCCCAAGGAAACCACCGATCACTCCGTATCCAGTGGTAAAACGGAAACTCAAAAGATGACACGGAGCTCACTTCCTGAGTCTGCGCTGCTCCTCCTCGAGGAACTCCTCGTCCGAGGCGTCGAGAATGTCGTACTCCTCATCAGTCATGAAGCCATCGTCAGAAGCATCCCACTCATCCTCCTCGCCACAATCCTCGAACTCCTCCGCCTCAGAGCTGGCGGCAGGAACCGACTCGGACCTGGCTTCCTGGTGAATGCTGGATACTGGTGACTCCTTCTCAAGCTTGGGGAAGATCATGATGCTGCTCTGCATCTCCGCAGGGGTTTGCTTGAGTTCCTCGGGCTCTTCGGCGACAGGCTTGGGAGCCTGGACGCTGACGTCACACCAAAGCCTGTGACCGAACTTGAGGCCGTCCTTGGTTGTCAGACGCCAGTAAGAGATGATCTTACCCTCGCGGGCTGGCGTGCGAAGCAGAACGTTGAAAGAAAACTCCTGACCAGGGGCGAGAGGAGCGTAGCACACAGTAGACTCGGAAGCAGACACAAGCTCAGAGATGCCGGCAGGGTGGTTCGAGTCAACATGGCCCATGTAATCACCACCGACGAACTTGACGGAACATCCAGCAGGCCATGCAACGTCACCGTCGTTGCGGAGGACCCAGGTTTGCTCGAAAACGTTGTTGGGCGGGAGGACGGTGCCATCAGCAACCGTGTCACGGACGAATACAGCCTGAAGGTCCTGCTCGGTGAGGGGCTTTTCGACGATTGGTGCAGGCTTCTGCTCGTCCTCCTTCTTGATCTTTGGTTCGGGCTCAGGGAGCTTCTCAACAATCTCCTCTTTGACAACAGGCTCGGACGCAGGCTCGGGGGTCTTCTCAACGACCTCCTCCTTCACTGAAGGCTCTGTGGGCTTCACATCCACAACAGTTTGAGGAACGTTGATTGAAGCGCTGGCAGTCGTCTCTGTGGAGCGGGAGCTAGTGCGGCGGACATTGCGATCACCCATCTGCTGCATGCGCTGGCCATCTCCACGCTCGCCAGTGGTGGTAACTGTGACGTGACGAACAGGCGTCTTGAACTTGACAAGGGGATGAGTCTTGTTGTGGGTGTTAGCGGGACTAGCCTCGCAGTTGGCGCAGAAGTCCGTGTCGTGACACACGGTGCACTTGTATCGGACACCTGAGATGTAGGCAGGTGCGCCGTGAGCGCGGGCACACAGAGGACCGTCGCAGCAAATGCCGAAATGAACGGAACGGCTGACTGCACGGCTGCGGACCTCCGCCAGAGGCTCGTAGATGGGAACGAAGCGGTGGTTGGGGTGAACAAACTTGGAGTTCACAATGCAGTCAGCGCAGTAGTCCCAGTCGGGGCAGTCGAGGCACTTGTGGCGGACGCCAGCGATGTACTTGTCGCAACCATCGCAGATAGCGTTGTGGCTCTGATTACGGCCGGGCGCAAGCTTGACCTGGATGTGGCTGGGGACATGGGCGCCCTCAACTGCGGGAACGAAGGGGTGCTTGGGGTTGTGGCCGTGGAGATCCTTCTCGAAGCACGCGTGGCACAAATCAAAGTCCTCGCAGGTTGTGCAGTGTAGGAAGCTGGACTCGGGCAGCTCCGTCACGCAGCAGTTGCAAGTGCGCATGCTGTACAGAGCGGTGCTGAATACAGGGCGAAGAAGCTCGCTGATGTTGGCAGGCGCCTTGGCAGGTTCCGGAGCAGGCTCCTCGACCTTGGCCTTTGGCTTGGGGGCAATCGTCTCGGTGGTGCTGTTTACGATCTGGCCGTTCTTAACGATCCTCTTGATGAGCCAGTGGTCGGCACCGTAGCAAGTGATGCCCTGATCGACGCAGTTTTGGCAAAGGTCAAAATCGCCGTCGTCACAGGTGGAGCAGTGGTAGTGGGCATCGGGAACTGTCTGATCGCAGCTGTTACAGCACACGGCGAAGTTGGTGCTGGGGTGCATCAACGCAGGGCAACGAGCCCAAGAAGCCCGTGCAGGTGCACCCTCTGTAGCAGCAGCGTTGGCAAACCACTGATCGCGGCCGATAATACCCTCGGAGACGGGGATATCAACCGAAGGCGCCGGCGCCCCTTCGTCGTTAATCTTGGCGTGCCTGCTCAGGAGAGAGGCCAGGATAGAGGCCTCAAAGTCAAGGCCTGTATCGCTGGTCGGCAGCTCCTTCTTAGGTTCGGCATCGAGCACGTTGGACTGCCTCAGATCAACCAGGGGTTGTGTCGGTTCAGGCTTCGGTTCCTCGTCGGCCTTGAGGGCGCCAGACTCCGGGACGTCCTCCACAGAAACTGGCCTAGGGGCCATCTTCTCATCGGACAGCTTGGTGACACGAAGCTTGAGTTTTTGCTTGGCCTTTGCGGCACGGTAAAGTTGCTTGTAGACCGACACGTTCTGCTTGTCGAGGGTAATGTACGAACCAGCCGAGTCAGAGTATCTCTCAAGAACGACGTTGGCGTCCGAGGTGAGAGCTAGGAGAGCGCGGACCTATAGTGGGTGGTGTTAGCCTGCTCATCATGACATGTGCCGCATAGCTCATCGAGACACGCAAGATGCCGCATTTTGACCGTACCGAGACACAGCAAAGAATATCGAGCGAACACCAAAGCATCGAGAATGATGGGCAGAGGAACAGCGGAAGGAGCGGAAATGACATACCTTGTCCTCGAGAGTGCTTGGGCCCATATCACGCAGAGGAAGCTTGTGGCGACGAGTCATGCCCTCAAAATTGATCTTCAAGGTGACCTGCGTGTCTGGCGATGTTGCTGATGAGGACGCCATGGTGGAGGATGGAAGGGAGTCGGTGACTATGGATGAAAGGGAAACTCGCGGTCGGCCGGGCGGGGAGGGGATGACGGCTCTGGCGGATGTTTCACTGCTGAGCAGCCACGCACGGGACACACGAGGCTCGCTCGGTCGGTGTAGAAGATGTGTGTCCTTGATCTTATTTTATTCTTGTCGGGATATCGAAGGGTATGCCGAAAGTTGTCGATGATTGATGTTGATGTGAAAGTGGAAGGGATACAGACAGACTGGACCGGGTGGCAGATGGTGAGGTGAACAATGCAAGCGGGTGGATGGGGCGTGGGAGAGAGATAAGTGAGATCGAGGAAGACGGGGGTCAGTTGTCAGGTGGAGTAGGAAGAAGGTGAGCAGGCGAGGAAGGAGGCACCGGAGTGGGTGGGTGGGTGGAGTTGGTGGAGGTGGAGAGGCCTAGGCGGGTGATGCGTCTGCGTCTGCGTCTGCGTCCCGTCGTCTGTCTCTGTGGCGGAAGGTACAGAGGAAGGAAGGAAGGAGGGCGTCGACGTCTGAAGTGCGTGTGAGACGGGAGTTGAGAGCTACTGTGCTTTGGGGGGAGAAATAGCTTTCTGCAGGCTGCAGGTGACTTTTGGAGGGACACTGGAAAGGTGCCAGGGGGACCAGGAGCCACTTATGTACGAGAAAGCAACGAGAGGCCAAGGTCGCCAAAAGCGTAGGTGGCCAGCAGGACAAGCACAGGACCAACCAAAGCGGTGGGAGGCAGAGGCACCTCAAACAGGAGCGATGGGGGACGATGATGAATAATGGCAAAGCTGGGAAAGGGAGGCGGGCGGGCCGGGTGGGCAGGCAGAGGCAGGCAGGGCAGGCAGGAAGTGATAGCGTCACCCGCGACTGTTTCTTGACGGTTCACGGTTCACTGTTTGCCCATCCGTCTTGTCGAGTGCGTGCTGGGACTGGTACTGGGACTGGGACTGGGACTGGCTGAGGTGGTGGTCTGTCTGGGTTTGGGCGGTGTCGGGGATCCGTCCATGGGAGAGGGCGAACGAGCGAGCAAGTGAAGTGGAGTGGGCAAAAGGTACCTTAGGTAGGTACCTACCCACCTGCGGACACGCTCGCAGCCCACCGTACCCGAGGGTCGCCGCCATCCATGGCCGCCTTCCCCAGGCAAGAAAAAAGAGGGGCAAGGAAGTACCTGCCTGTACTAGCGCGCTCTGGTTGGCTGAATGGCATGGTCACAGTTGGTTTTACCTTCCCAGAGCGCACCGCAACAGAGGTACGTACTCCCTCGCTCCTTTTAGTTTACCTCGTGGGAGGGAATATGGATGGATGGATGGATGATAATACCTACCTACCTACCTACCTTATCCGTTTCGGAGTACCTACCGATGTACGGCTACCGATTGCAACCTACTGCGTGCGGTATCCGTACCTGTATCGTACCAATTGTGATACTGCCGTTGATAGGTAGGTACGTACAACAGTACACTACCTACACCCGTTCGTTCCTCTGATAAGTCAAGTCAGGGAGGAACCCTCCCCCCTGCCGTTGCTCGCGCGAGCGAGAGCGACAAACTGCAAAATGTTTGCTTCGAATCGGCACTCTGAAGTCAGTACGGATAGGTAGGCAATGAGGCAGAAGGAAATGCAGCAAATACGGAAAGGGAAGGCTGGAATCAGCATACAGTACCTACCTAGCTCCCTAGGTAGATACGCTTGCAGAGTTGGCCGAGACCACGCTAGCCAAGGTCCACGTCGTCAAAGTGTCAGGTCTACGTAGTGCCATCTACATCTTTGACAGTCGCACGCCGTCTCTGCTTAGGTAGCAACCAACCTTGTCCGGCTGCCGGCCTCGCCCCTCGGGAGGCACAACTGCTCACATGTCACCGCAGCCAGACGCAGAGGCAGAGGAACCGACGGACGGGCAAGCCAGCAGCAAAGCAAGCACGGCCAGTTGGCCAACCAGGCAGCATACGACACCTCAGCCCAGCTACCTAGCTCCCTCGAATTAATTGCTTGCTTCCGCACCACCAACGCCGTCGCCACCGCGGAAGAGATGCGGCAAGAAATAATAATCGTGGCCACAAAATAAAAAACAAGCTCGAAAGAGGCGGTCAGCAACCACTACGATGGGCGGAGACGACGCCGGCGGCGATAAGTTGGCGCTATATCCGTCAATGGAACCTCCTCCAACATTCTTCGCCCCCTGACTGACTACACGATGTACAGATTGGATTTCTCTGGATGGACATGTCGAGTCATCGCAGTCGCCTCCTTGTTCCGTCTGGTTGTCTTCCAATTTGAAGGCCGCCAGGCAGGCAGCCAGACGCTGACGAAAACCGTCATATTCATCCAGTTCGACTGCTTTCCTCCTGTATCTCTCTCCCGAGCTCGACCTTTTCCCACTCTCGACCACCCAGGTTAGCTCTCGCACACCCCCTGGCTCCGACTCCCTTCTACACCCCCTACAGGTACCTACAGCCACTAGGGGACTACCCTGGGCGAAGGCGCAATAGCCACCGCTCATTGACACATGACGAGGGACGGCCCTGCAAACACCAGACTTGGAACGAGGCGACCTGGAACCTCGCCGCGAATTATCTCCATCTCCGAATGCTCACTTTGATTGTGTAAATCACCGCTGTACTATAACTTCGCTCGTCGGCTTTGCTCGGCATGATCACGACTGCCTCGACTCATTAATCATGGCGTCACATTCGATTGCATTTCAAACCGCAACCAATGTTCAAACGGGCCATGCCGCCATGGTGACTCGCACGTTGGATTACAAGACACTGTCGGCTTTATCAGGCCTTCATGCACCGAATCGCGATGCCGAAGCTCCAGCTTACTGCATAGTTACACGGCCTGTCGGTCGGGTAATAGTCAGCAGTCCTCATGTTGATAAGACGGGATTTCTAACACCGACTTCTCCGAGGGCCAGTCTCCCGTCCCTGGTTTGGCCCAGTTGTGCCCAGTGCTGTATCTGTCCTGTGGGCGAGTGTCTCGCATTTCACCATGCAAGTCTACGCGAAATTCGGGTGCATCGCAGAAGAGAAGAGAAGGACAAGAGGAATGTTGGTCGTATTTGATGCGTTATTCAACGCTTGGTAAACCCCAACCTCATGCAGCTACCGCATCTGATGTTGGCGAGCCCGGCAGCGTGGTCATCAGTCTTCGTTTGCGTGGCAGGAGAGACGGGTGGACGACACTGGACAGTCTGTTCGCCGGTCAGCCCATCGCCTGATCCGCTTCCTTGTTCGAAGCGGCGCCACTCCCCCAGTGGCACAGCACGCGCCGTGGCAGCCTCAGCGGCAGGCAATCCTCTCGCGTCCATTCCTCCTGGAACATGCCGAAGACAATGAAGCAAGACGAGACAAAGGCCTGTGGTCAAACATGAGAAGCCCGGCCGCGCTTGACTCGTTCACGTGGTCCTCTTTTCTCCGTTGCAGTTAGATAACATCCTTCAAGGCAACAGGCAAGAAAGAGGCAGTGTAGGAAACAGGATCAACACGTCTTCAAGCGCTTAACTATCGGTTTTGTCGCCAAACTTGTCATGCGTCTCTCGGGCCATGGAGAAGGACGGATGCCAGCATCATCACATCAAAACACCTCTGACACGCGTCCCCGGGATGTAAAGTGCCTCTGGTTTTCTGATGGCTGGTTTGCAACAGCCACCACAAAGCTGCCGACCAAGGGGCCAAGTTTGACAGGGACAACTCACCGTCTAATCAGGAGGAACCTGCGGCGACGGCGGCGGCGAACCAACGACAGAGCTCCGACAAAGGCGGGGTGGGCGGGGGCAGCTCTCGGTGAGCAGCAAAAAGTGAGGTACACACAGCCTAATTTGCCTTTTTGACTTTAGTCTCTTGGTAGGTTGGTTTTCGGATCGACAGATGGCGCGGGCAGCAAGCTCCGAGTGGTTGTTCCTCCAGGTCCGAGAGCGCTCGCTGCTTTGCTTTCCAGGCCCTCAACAGGCAACAGACGATATGGTTTTCGCAACGCTACGCTGCATACTACCTCTCTAGCCCCCTCTCTAGCCCCCCATCTTCTCAGCAATGCTAGTCATGCGAACTCAACCCCCGCCTTTCCCAAGGTTCTCATCAAAAGTTAACCGCACCAAGGCTGTCACGCCCGCCAAGAAAGGATGTTCTGCCACTCGCATCACAAACGCTTCATTCATATTGTAAGCTCGGTCGGCAGGATTCTAAGCATGATGGAGAGAAGTTGGCGGTCTTGGGGATTGTCCCAAAAGGGCAACCCGGATAGAATAGGCCCCTCTCCGGACCCGAACCTCCAGTGCTCCCGGATGGAAGCCGAGTTACCGACCACCCTGCCGATCTCGACCTCGTCGCCTCTGTCTAGCAGGAATACAGTACAACAGCTTTTCTCGTCTTATAGACGCCCCACCAGTCACTTCAACCATCCAATGTCCATGCAAGGCGCAAAGGCTACGCTAAACCCGCAAGAGGCACAGACAACTGCCTTTAACCTTCCACGGTCGTCCCATGCAACTACCTGTAGCGCTGCCTCCGATAGAGAGAGTACCTACCGTGAAGCCTGACCTGTGCGACATACTCCCCGCACTCCTTCCTGGTGGCGGTGGTAGGCGCTCACATGGCGGAGCAATAAGCAGAAACAACAAAGGAGGGGCCCAGCACGCTTTCGTACGTCATGTCCCCACCCCCACCGCATCGGTGTCTTCTCACCTCGACACAACACCTCAGCGAGCCAACGAAGACGGAGACGATAGGTCGTCCGTTTCTCGACTGGCTTGTTTCAGGATTGCAGCCTTGGCAGAGGGCCGCGGCATCTTAGGGCGGCTACTATCCCAGAGACTGGGTTGGAAGTTGGAACACTCCTACCTTGTCTCGTCGCCGCTGCTGGACGCGTGTGTGTTCTTGTTGCACAGAGAAGCCTTCAAGCCGTGTCGCACCTATGACTAGGAATCGGGAAACCGGTCGAGATAGGATATGCATGCCAGATACGAGACCGGGCACACGTAAACCCCCTTAAAACCAGGGAGCCGAGTCACCCTCATCCTCCGTCATCCGCCAGACCCTGTGCGGCGATATCCGGGTTGCCGCGAGGCCAGTGCCCAAAAACACAACGTCTGCCAGACATACACCACTCATCTGTGCGTTCCACTAATGAATATACCAATGCAGGATTGGTGAGTGTCAGAGATCGAGGTCACCACCTATGGATGCTTCGTATCTGCAGCCTTGCGCAAAATGCCACGTAGTTACTATTACCAATGGTCCCCATGCCGATCGAACTTGCCATTTTCATTCCTACCAACGTCCGGGAGATGCTCTCCAGCCATCAAATTCCCGTTCCATGACAGAAACTTGTTGGTGACCGCAAGTCCCGCGCACAAAGAAAGACGACCCAGAGAAAATTAGGTCCATCAGACGGTGGGAACTTGGGGGAGATCCGATGAAAGTCCCTTTCATCAAAAGCGGGATGTCGGTCCAGGTCATTGGCTTCCAGGAGTCTCCGGAGAGAGAGGAGGGCCTGGACGTGTATTTTAAGCTTCCTGTCCTTGTGCGATAGAAGAAACAGCGTGTGCCTTTTTCCAACGAATGGAGGCCCTCGGTCGTTGTCGAGGCTTTTCCGAAAAGCTGCTGGGGCTAACCTCCTATAGAGCACGCCACCCGTAATTGCGTATTAGAGTAGGCTATGCCCACCGGGGGTTGGGCTGAGATGTCACAAAGAATCCCGCCACCGCTGAAGAAGGCCCGGACGTCTCCGGAAAGGCCCGGTATGGAAGGCCGGTGGTCCCTTCGGGAGCGGTAGAAACATTTGCCGGCGCAAAAGGCGGCCCCCCGGGTGAGCATCGTCGGGTGCCCAATGCTAACACCCACGGCAGCCGGCTCGGAGAACGTCGAGATTCACCCCAAGCCGAGGAGAAGGTACCAAACACTGGTGTCCAGCTGACTAACATAGCACATCTCAGGTGTGTCACGAACACAGCCCCCCCCCCCCCCCCAAGGTTGCCATGATCAGGCCGGCTCCCAGCGGCTTCTCGTGTATGGGTCATCTTACGACCGAGTCTCTTAAAACACAATTGTTATTAGGATTGACTCGCTCGGCTCGTAGGATTTTGGACTGTCACAGTACAATGGCGGGAGTAAGGCCATACCGGAGGGGGGCAGTGAATCTCCTTCCCTGCGCAACTCCTCGTGTAACAATATCAAGACACCAGCGCGAAAGACGCAACAGCAGACAACGACACCGTCCCATCTCTGACCTACTACCGGCGACAAAGTGATCTCAGTCTTGTGACATGCATCAAACAGGGGGCGGCACAAGGGGAGGGGAGCGGGGGCAAACAAACAGTGTAGACTAGATATCGTAGGGATCAAGGACCTCTCAAACCGAGGGATGTCAACATAGATACGGGACGTCATCTCTCTAGATTTTTTTTCTTCTTTTCATTTTCTCCTTCCTTTTTCCAATTTTTCCAACAGTATCTCGCTCTCACGCTCTTGGCAGGCTCCTCACATTGAACCGCCGTCAAGAAGTCTCAACAAAGCCATGCTGCTCGCCCTCTTTCCCCCATACCCTTCCCCTCTGCAGTATCCCCCCACCGTCCCGACACTCCCCCAAAACCAAAAGGAACTCGAAAACTTTTCCATCGCGAAAGACACTTTCTCTACAAAACCCCTAACGCGCGCAGCTGGACTTCCTGGACAAAAGAAGCCCGAATAAAGGAGAAGAAGCGGGGGGGGGGGGGGTTGACGTGTAGCGGAGAAGGGGAAAAGAGTCACGGCCCCAAAGCATGCATGTCCCCCCCTCCCTCCCTCGTGCGCAGGTGATTGATAGGGACCGGGGGGAGAAGAAAAGAAGCCCCGCGAAATGTAAGTCGACAATAGAGAATGGGTCTAGGCGTCGTTGGGTTCATCATACCAAGGAAGAAAGCAGAAGGCATTTAGCAGATATTTGAGAGAGGGACGGCGAAGCATCTCGATGTAACCTCCTTAGCAATATCTGTAATGGATAAAAGGAACGTCCAGGGCCAACCTTGACCTGTAACCAAGAAAAAAGAAGAAAAGAGAAAGAAAAAGGCGGGGGAGGGGGCTTTGTCGGGAGAAGATGCCGCTCAGAAAGAAAACCACCACACCTAGATAAGAACCTCGCCTGTGAAAGCCTCTCCCGACCATCCCTCCCTGAACACCACATCTGCAAAACCGGAACCTTCCATCAAAAGCAGACGTGAAAAGTGGACAAAAGTCGCAGACGCCAAAACGCATAAAACCCCCACCACCGAAAGGAAACCCCACAAAGAGGGGGCAGGACGGATAGACTTGTTGGAGGAACTTCTTGAATTCGAGAAAAAGGCGAAGCTGTAGAAACCACGGAGGGCTGGCTCGTCCCACGTCGTTGTCGGCCGTCTCTCGCTGGCCCCTACGCCGCCCGCAGAACTCTCCCACCTCCTCTTCCCAACACATGCCTGCGAGCATGGTTGGGAAACAGGAGAGAGCTGGAAAACCTCGATCTACAATCGCACCTCGCGGACCCAACCTTCCTTAACAATATACCGACTCAACCCAGATCAAAAGTGCTCAGTCCTATCAATACTATAATCATAGAGTTCAAACACCGACAAGTTTTTTGTGGATTTCCTCCTGTCCTTTGGCCCGACCAGCCGTCCGACGAGAAGAGGGTATAGCGACGGCTAGACAGCCGACAATGAGAATTACAAGGATTACGGGGAAGGGTTGAAAGGTACGGGGAAACCTTGGAAAGGCAGTTGCCCATAACCCTACTGCGAGTAGTACACCATTCCAGGGGCTGGTTGTTGGTAGTAGAACCCGTCGGGACTCGGCGTCACCATCCCGCCCATACCGCCAACGCCAGGGCCGAACTGGGGAGGGGGTTGGTAGCCCTGGTAGGCGTTCATGGGTGGCATCTGAGTGGCATCGTAATAGTACACCATGCCGTTGACCTCTTGGGCAACCAAATTGGGCCCGGCAGGCGCCTGTCCGTTTGCCTGAGCAGCCGTGGGGTCCGGCTGAGTCTGGTGAGGATAACCCTGTCCCTGACCCGGCTGTCCCGAGGGGGCGAATGGAGCAGCGGCAGCCGGCGGACCCATGTTGTTGCCATTGTACTGTCCGGGGTAATAATACGGCGGCGGCGGCGGTGGCTGCTGCTGCTGCTGCATCATAGGATAGGGCTGGTTGTAAAAGTTCTGTTGCTGGAAGGTATTCGGCTGGAAAGGAGCAGCGTGGATCGCCCTCTCCGGGATTTGCGACAGAGGTGTGCCAGTGGAATGCTGCGTGGGATACGACGGCTGCCGTGAATGAGCGTCTTGAGGATGGCCATTGGATACTTGGACGGGGACCTGCTGATGGAAAGCTTGCTGGAAAGCTTGTGGACCTTGGTTGAGGGTTGGCGACTCGATATTGGTGACCGACACGGCCTTTTGAGGGCGAGGCTGGTGCATGGGTATCTGGGTCGGACGGTTCTCCTGGAATGCAGGCTTCTGGGGCAATGGGTGCGTCTGCGGCTGCGGCAAATCATTGATGGACGTCTCGTTCTGCTGCATAGGCATGGGCATGGGCATAGGATAGCTATCCTGCCCCATGAATGGCTGGTTCGCAGGCGGCAGGCGAACGATGGGCCGGGGGTTTTCGACCGGGATCGGAGCTCGCGACATGACGGAGCCGGTGGGCGAAAACAAATAATCCCGCCCGTCCGGTGCCAATGAAGAGCGCCGACTAAGGGCGACACTCGGGGAGTATGCGCTGCCGTAGTAGCTTCCACCAAAGACACTGGTCCGCCTAGAGAAACCGCCCATGGAGCCAAGACCAGAACGAGGCTTACCCCGGGTCCTCTGCTGGTTGGGTCGCATCGCTCGGGGGATAAAGATGAAGGATCGGTCGACGGCGGGGAAGATGTATTTGGGCGGGTTGTCGGGCAAGGAGATGCGGACGGGCTTGTCACGACGAAGGGGCGGCCGGTGATCAGGAAGCTTGGTGTACTGTTTGACGGGCATGGCACAAGCAGACGGAGCTTTACCCACGACCGGGAGAGAGACCCTAACCTGCACGTTGCCGATGTGTCGCTCGGTAGACAATGTCCTGTTGATGGGGGTTGGGTTTGACGGGCAGGTTGGGATAAAGCCGTTGCCGTTGGCCGGGCCTTCAGTATCAACAGGCACATGCCTGGGCTGCCGCGACGGCGGCGGTTCGGCGACGGCCTCGTGCATATCATGTGCCCACTGGCCGCTCGTCAGGGGATCATTCGGACTGTGCAGTTGGCTGCTCGGGTTAGCCGCATGACGACGAGAAGGCTCTTGTTGGGCGTACTTCATCGGTGCGTAGGGGCCCCCGATGCCTCCGCCACGGCCACGTCCTCGGCCTCTCCCGAAAGGCCGGAAGCCATTGGCAGAGGGTCCGGCATGGCGGTGGTCGTGCATGAAGAAGGCCCCTCTGTTGGGGACGAAGGCGGGGTCCTCGTCCCTTCTCCGCTTGTATTCTTCGTGTTCCCGGCGACGACGTTCATTGACAGGCTCCGCCGGGCGTGACGAGTGGGAGCTCACGACGAGAGGGGCAGATGACTTGGGAGGGGATGCAACGGCATCGGCTTGTCCCTCTTGAGCGGGCTCGGGGCGGTCGGTGATGGATAAGCCCTGGAGCATCTCGTCGGCATCAGACGCGGCCTTGTCGGTGGTCTGGGAGCCCAAGGCCGAAGGATTCCGGACGGCAGGCTTCGCATTTCCATTTCCCTGTCCAGCTGCCTTCCGAAGGTTAGGGGCGACGGGGGAGGCCTCGTCGATATTGCTTGTATCGCTGTCGTCGCCGTGGTCGTGGTCATCGCTGACGATGGAGCCCTCGGTCAGAGAGTCGTCATCGAGATCGAGCTGGTCGGGTCCACCTTCTCCGTCCTCCTCGTCCTCAATGCGTCTTCTATGACCAATCTTTCTGCGTCGGGGGGCGGCCATGGTGAAGCTTGCTGTGGGAGCTAGCTAGCTACCTAAACCTCTATCTCGGGGTTGATGAGCTGGCGGGGGGAGCGGGCGATGCTCAGGTTGACGACGACGGGGAGGGCAGGCTCGAGGAGCGGAGGAAGCGGATGGGTGTCGAGGCAATCATGCGATGCTTGGCCGGGGGTCGGCTGAATGGAAGAGATGGAAAAGCAAGTACCGCTCTGCGGTTGGTGAAGAATGATGGCGACGGAGCAAACGGACGGCCAAGAAAGGCGTATTAAATAAAATACAACCGCGGAAGCAGTAGCAGCAGCACAGCTTCGTTGTGCAGTGGTGGGGAGCAGAGCAGCAGAGCAGCAGAGCAGAAGAGCAAAAAAAAACCGCAATGCCGTGCACTAGCTGAGCTTGAACCCGTGTCGTCTCCTCTGACCTCTCTGCTTCTAATGAAAGAGCAGACGAAGGGGAAGGCTGTGATAGGAGGAGGAGGAGGGCTTGGGGTGCGAGGAGGAATCGCAGGGGGGGTGGAGAGATGGTGATGGTGATAGGAAGGGAAGGGAGGGATTTCGGCCAGACGACGTGAAAGACAGACGAGACGGGCGGATGACGGAGACGGGGCCACCTCACAGACACCAGTCAATCGGTTCCGACCCAGCAGCAACAGCAGCAGCAGCACAAGCAGCAGCAAGTGGGACAGGATGGTGGTGTTATTTTTA
Source organism: Colletotrichum zoysiae (assembly GCA_030867305.1). Classification (NCBI taxonomy): domain Eukaryota; kingdom Fungi; phylum Ascomycota; class Sordariomycetes; order Glomerellales; family Glomerellaceae; genus Colletotrichum; species Colletotrichum zoysiae. Next base: position 59,211 of record MU842865.1, read on the forward strand.
TTTTTTTTATTTTTCGTTTTTTTTACTTATTGTTCCCCCCACCCCTGGCCCGTCCGTGGCTGGAGGAGCTGCTGAGGCACACACACACACACACACACACACACACACACGCCTACAGGTACCTAGGTAGGTACACCCACTACTACTAGGTACCTACCGTACCGCCCACAACAAGCACGCCACGCCCGCTGTGTTGGCTGTGATCCCGCGGGTTGGGCGCCCGTGTCCCTCCCCCCAAATTTCAAACCCTCCCAGTGCCTTCTCAGCCAGTAGGATGCCCTGTTTACACCGGCTCACCGGCGTGCGACGCTGTTTTGGGCCGCTTGGGGGGGGCTGGACCAGCTGCCCGTGCCCGCTGTGGAGCGTACCTACCTACCTAGAGCGACCCAGTAAAAACAACTAAGGAAATAAAAAATAAATACCGCCCTCTCTGCCCTGAACGAGCAGAAACTTGGGAGCTTCCGACCTGGCCGGCCTGACTTCCAATAATAACCTCTCCACCAATCCGGGGTCGTCGCGGAGCTTCGACAGTCCCACCTTTTGATTTGTTTCGTCCAGTGCAGGCCCAATCCCATCCATCGCATCATATCATTCTCCTAGGTACTTACCAAATGCTCTGGCTAGGTATGTCGTAGTGTAATTGTTTGTCTTTCTTTCTTTTTTGTCTGCAGATGCATGCAATGCACTCCTACCTAGGTAGTGCTCAAAGAACTCTTTTCTTGGGATTCCCACCGATCTGGGTAGGATCTGGCTTGACTTTTTTGTCATACGACATGTTGACCTACCAGCCAGCGTTCCCACCAATACTGATGCCGCGCCTGTGGCCTGACACTCTCCAATGTTCAGGATGATGCCCCGACTCGCCGTATCAAGTCCTAGACGCTGGGACGTTCCAGGATCTGGCAGTCTGGCACCAAACCCTGTTTGTCGTGCTCACCATGCTCCTCGCCATCCCTGGGATGGGATGACAACCATCCATTGGGGATCGAATAAACCTAGACCAGAGCCCAGAACCGAGGATGCCAACCCGCTGTTACCGTCCATGGGCGACGACCCTATTCGCCATGTCGCTCAATAGAGGAAGGGTCCAAGCCCTCCAAGGAGGTCATGTTACGAAAATGACTCTATAGGGGGCAGCGTTCCCCCATAATCTTGACAAAGCCCCAAATAAAGGCCTCACACACAGACCATACAGGACATTCTCAACCGTAATGGTTGGTCAAGTCATGATAATTCAGATTTGTGATCACGACATAGGCATATTGGCAAACGATCGTGTACATAACAAGAGTAGATAGGGGAGAGTGTTATGCATGTCAGGACAAGACATGCGTGCTGCTCAATGCAGGGATAGTCCACTCGCCATGCCGTTTTCTGCCCAGAACAAGTCACTAACTGACACTTAGACATATAGAGATATGCTGGCAATATCAAACCGATGTCGGAATCTCCGTATCCGGCGCCTTCCGGTCCTTGTTATACTCACTCGCATGAGTAGCTGGCGATGTATTGGACGTGCAAACCGGTTGCTAAAAGGTGTATTCGTGATCATAACAGTTGATGTTTCCATCAAGGCCAGCTACCTCGGGCACGTCTCAAAATCCGGTCTGGTAAGTCGGAATCACCCTATCCGCGACAACTTGATCCCAGACATACAAGTGTTTGATACTTCACTACCGCGATTTCAGGACGACGAAGGTTGAAGGTTCTGCGTCTTCTCGATTTTAGGCACACATCCGAATCTCGTATTTCCTTGGTCCCAAATCTATCACAAGTTAGCATGATCTCATCACACTGCACTCACGCTCATCACCAAAACCTACCGCGTAAATTGACTTCAGGAACGCGTCTCCCAGGATGTCGAACTCGTTGGAGCCTCTTGACTGCACGCCTCCGTACCAGAACCCGTCGCTGGCTGGTGCAAACGCTAGGTCCTCGTTTTGGATCACAAACTGCTTGTCGCCGACAGCGACCTTGAACTCGGGCAGGTCTTCCGCCTTGGTGCTGTCCGGGAACACGTAGCCCTGCTGCTGCTCGTCGTACTTGGAGCCGGGAATCGCGTTGTACAAGGCCTCGCAGACTTCGTCCGAGACGAGGGCCAAGGTCGTTCCCGTGTCCGCAATGGCCTTATTCCCGCTCCGCGCGATAGCCTTGCCGTTGACGCTCGCCGATTCCGAGGGGAACATCCAGAACCCCTGCGACTTGTCGATGTCGACCCAATGGATATCCTCCCCGGAAGCCTCGACGAGCTCCGTGTCGATCCAACCAAACGTGTAAAACGACCGCGGACTGCCTTCGTCGCGCTCGCTGTAGAACGCCGACGTAAACAGCTCTGCGTCTTTGGGGATGTCGCTCTGCGCGATCATGTTGTCGACGGGCGTGGCCTGCGGGTCGCGGGCTCCGCCTTCGCTCTGCACTGTGTTGATGGAGCTGAAGGCGAGGCCAAGGAGACCGTCACCTGTGCCCTGTGAGAACTGCGGCGCAAGCTGCGCGGCGAGCTCGACGACCTGGTTCTCGACCGTCAACCCGCCGAGGACGAGATTGTCGGTGCCGCAGTCGCCCGACGCCGAGCTTCCATCGCCGTACGAGATCTTCCACGTCTTGCCCTCGAGCTTCTTGAAAGTCGAGGACTTGGAGGGGTCGAACACGTTATGGTTGCGTTGGAGGGAGCTGCTGAGCTCCTTTGAGAACACCTAGCGTAGTATTAGTCACCGACGGGAAGGGGCGCGTTGATTAGAGCATTACCCAGAGATCGGAGGATCCCGTGTCAAAATCCAGTTTGAATTTCTGCGGTGGTGTTCCGATAGAAACCTCGCAGAGATACATGGAGTCATACTGCTGGTCCTCGGCGGTGACCTCTCCGTGCTGGTCACCCTCGGTCTTTTTCATCAGAACCTTCCTCATGGAGACTCGACCGCCTACTGGCGCGTCGAAGCCCGGGGCGGCGAGTCCCCTTTGGGCCATTCTTCGTGTTTGGACATATGGGCCAGGTTTCGTCGGCTCAAACTTGAACTTATTCAGAAGATATACATAAGACTTTCGGCCATGACGGTTGTAGCTCTTGTTTGGCACCACAGGAATCTTTGTGAGGCCCTTGTCCGCCTTGAACTTGGCTTGGGCTTGAAGAAATGCTTGCATGTTGACTTCGTGATTTGATAAACTATGGGTTGTATGGTCGGCAGCAAATTGTCGTGGCTTTTAGTCGAGAAGAGATTAGCTCACAAGCTGGCGGGTTAAGGACGAGGACTAAATACCTATCCGTTCTGGCAAGAGAAGCGGCAATGACGTCTCGGAAGACCGGCACCGGATGAGTCTGGATTATTGGAAACCAATGAATGATGGCCGCAAGTAAACCTGCTCGACAAGCGCTTGTCCAAAGATAAGGAGGAGATGCCACCTTGGATGTGGGGCGTCAATCATGCACTGGTATCTCGAACGTCTTATACGCTATCGTTTCACTGACGACGGTTCAGCTGAACAGGGCCGGGATCAAGCTGTATTTTGTCATGGGAAGACCTCATGCCGGCAGTTGAAGTGTGACAGCCTTGAGCAATAGGGGAGGTGGGGCGTTGCAACTGCAAGCTTGAAACGGATCGTTCGCGACAGCGTATTCAGACCTTTTGCCTGTGCCCTCGAGCTTTGTGAGGGGGGATAGAAACGATTTGAACCTCGGCCCAGCCCGATGAGGCAGTTGGGGACGAAGCAGAGGGAGTGTCGAGCCGACTCAAGCCAAACAATGAATGCTGATTATATGGGCGAGTGGAAGTCATGCTACCGACTCGCTGCGTGGCTAGCTCGCAAACGTGAAGATCCTTCAAACTGACAGCCTCGTTTTCAGTTAGACTTTATGTGTTGGCACACGTAAAATGACACAGAGCCAGAAAATTACATTGTCAACATCGCATGGTTTTCATCTGAGCGATTCGGTATGAACGACCAAATCAGCCAAGAGATGAGGTCTGCCGCCGCTGGCGATGATGTAAGGGACAGCTGCATGGTGGCTCGAGGGCAGGGGTGAGCTTAGCGGCACTGGCCATGTCCCGTCTTGGCGTCGATCGACTCCAGACTCTTGGATACCCTGCACAAGCGCGTTACAAGAGCTGGCAAGAATACGAGGCCTCCTGTTGACGTCGAGCTGGGGGCTGGAAAGGTGGCGGGCTTGCCATTAGAGGTAATTCGTTTGGTAATAGTCGGAGATTTTCATTCCGGCTTGCCATGACAGTGACAATTTTCGCACTCGATTGGAGAGATGATAGCAAGATGGGCGGAAGAAACAGGTGTGATGTAGGTGTGTCAAGTTGGGTTCGTACGACTCGTGGCTATGGGGATACTGCCGGCTTCGACGAGCAGATAGCGGGCAGTAGACGACTCGGAGTCATCATGCCAAAACCAACCCGCATGATATTTGCCATCTGGGGTTCAAAGTTCTTTGGTAGATTTGAGTTGGACCTTTCCAAAGGTGAAACCGCGGACACCATTGCTGATCCAGCATGGCTCTCCATCCACAACACTGATGGCTGTGACCTCTTCCTCCACAGCCATGGAGCTACCCGAGTTAGTCCAGATTCCATCTATCAAATCGAGGCATCCTGAGTACATAGCCCATGACTCACCGTTCAAGGGCCCATCTGCGGGTGGTCCCGTCTTGCCCGCCGCTGCCATTCTCCGGGCTGTACTTGGTAGATACCGGTGGAGTGACCCACCGGCCATTTCTCCAGAAGAATGGGGTGGTCAAGCTACCCTCCATGATGTTGCCGTCTGAGTTGACGAGGAGCACTTCCTTGCGGTCTGTTATGGCGATACTCTCGCGCTCTCGCGCGGTGTCATACATGGCCCGCTTTGTTGTCTTGAAGTGAGTGTATTCTGATTGCGGGGTCTCCATTTTATCAATCACCACCTCCATAGGGGAATCCTCTGACGGATCTCCAGCCTGATGAGAGCTTCCTGGCGGCGGGAGCCGCTCCGGGAAAAGGTTCTCCAGAGGCACCGCGGGAACGCTTGATGCTTCGCAGCTGAGCTTGCCTTCCGAGCTCAGCAAAACCTTGACTCTCAGAGCACTTTCCTTTCCGTATTGGGCCAAGAAAGACTCAATCGCCTCAGTCAGCCTTTGGAGACCGGCCGCTCCCGAGATAGTCTCGATGGCAGAGGTCCAATTCCAGTGAGTGGCAGCTCTCAGCATCCGATCCCGATGAAGGTCCAGCATGTAAAAGGGGGATGTCATTTTGGCGTTCCACCCCGCATCGGCAAGGCGACTCTTGGGTACACTGAGCAGGCCTGGTTCGTATCTTAGGGAGGTGAATAACTGGAAATCTTTGGGCATCGTGATAAATAGCCGTCGTAAAGGCCACGTTTGATAAAATTGCAGACTGATGAGTGACTAACAGATCTTATGGCGAACGATGGTCTGATAGCTGAGAGGGGAGAGGTAGCGACTCGAGGGGTTTTCGTTGGGGACAGATGAGCAGCAGGTTTATGGACGCCCGATGGGAAAACTTAGAAGAGATAATGCAGGAGTCGCTTCAGGTTTGAAGGATTCGCCGAGTAAACAACCGATTGATGATAATACAAACCCTCCATGTGGGAAAAATGTTGCGCCATAAAGATCTGCCACGGTGATTACATAAGAAAGCCGCACTGCTTCATGCGTGCCACTCTCGATAGTCAAACTATCTCACACCTCATCGAGAATAACAATGCTATAAGCGTATGGGGCCACAGACCGGTCGAGTCAATTCTATTCCACTGCAGGTCATATTTCCCTGGACACTGCCAGATTTCATAAAGACAGAACTTGGGCAGGTGTTGACTAATAATATCCTGTCAGTTGTTGGCATTAATCAATCGGTGTATCAAGGATGGATCCACATCACATTTAGGCTTGAGAAATGGATAGGTGACTGCAGCCTCCAATATTCCGAGCCCTTCCATGAGCAAGCAGTCGCCGATGAGGTTGCTATGTCAGTTGCTGAGCCCCAACCTAGACGTAACCACTTGTATTCGTAGCCCGATTGGCCCTGAAAACGAGGTTCAAAAGAAGGTATTGTGCGCATCCCTTCTCTGATCACCTACTTTACTGTCGATGGCCCTATCATTGTTTGTATGCCACAACAGCATTGAGAAGAGGAACGTTTGTCTCTATCCTTCCGTATTTGATATCGGTATGATTTATCCAATCGAGGCGTCTGAGAGTACCAACCAAGCAAAACAAGATAGCCAAGACTAACTACCATCTATCAGCCAAGATTTTTGTATCTTTGTATTTTGTTTATACCAATGAGGCACGGCTCGACTCGTTCTGAGTGCAAACACAGCATCACAGGCACTTTCAAACGTTAAATTAGAGATCATTGAAGAAGGGCGAGACTTTGATGCCATGTAAGACCAAAAACTCTGGGTTTGTCGTGGCAATGACGGCTAGAAGAACTGCCAGTTACTAGGTATGTAAGTACCCATCCTACCTAGGTACTTCCTACCCTGACTAAATACTCACCGCTGGCCAACGCATCCCTGCTCCGAGAGCGTCGTAGACCCTCTTTGGTTACGTAGTGTGCAGCTTTAGGTGACCATCCCTTGCGACCCCACTCTAAAATCGACTGACGCAAGGTGATTTGGTGAATGACGGCAAGCTGATCAGAGACAACTGCCCGGAAAAACTCCTCACAAGCTTCCCCGTCGCGCAATAATTTTTCGTCTGCGGCTACTGCTCGGAAGCTCCTGGCCCAGCGCATCCGCAACAGCAACACTGCCAACCAACGTGCAGCTCTTGTAACCAAACCTCCACACCATCGACCAAGCTGGTCTGCCCATTAATTCCTTTCCTTTTCGATCCCGCGACTTTTCTTCCTGTAACCCCCTTGGTACCTTGCTTGTCTTTGACCAATTGCCCCGGCCAATTGCTAAAATGTCGAATCCTTTGCCGTCCGTGCCTCCCATGGCCAGTCCTCCGACTGTCATTCCCGTTGATTCGTCTTCTGGCCTCTGGGAGCGCATCACCACCTGGGCCGCGGACAACAAGGCCATTGTCTACACTGCCGCCGGTGTCGCCGTCGTCGCTACTGGCGCCGGTGTCATCTACTTCCTCAACAGCGACTCCGTACGTCATCCATTCCATCTCCTTTTTCGCGATGCCTGTTGTCATGCGATCCAATTTTTTCCCCAGCCGTTATCACCGAGATCGTAGCGCAGCTTGCCACCGCTGAATCCTGCTCCGCAAAAATTGAAACTAACCACTGCCGTGAATGCAGAAGAATGACTCGACACCAAAGCTGAGCAAGAAGGAGAGGAGGAAAAGAAAGGAGGCCGAACGGAAGGCGGCCGAGACAGAAAAGCTGCCCACACCTGCAGAGGCTTCAGCCTCTACGCGACCCAAGGCTGCTGCCGTCGAGACCGCCGATGAACTTCCCGAGATTGACGAGACGACTGTTGCGAGCTTCACCCCGGAAGAGCGAGAGCGGTACGCCGCCAAGTTGAAGGACGTCGGCAACCAGGCCTATGGCAGCAAGGACTACAACAAAGCCATCGAACTTTACTCGAAGGCGATCCTCTGCAAAGCCAACCCCATCTTTTACTCTAACCGTGCCGCCTGCTACAATGCATTGGGCAACTGGGATAAGGTTGTCGAAGACACGACCGCCGCCATCAACCTCGACCCCGAATACGTCAAGGCCCTGAACCGCCGAGCTAATGCCTACGAGCACCTCAAGATGTATGGCGAGGCACTTCTCGACTTCACAGCCTCCTGTATCATCGACAGCTTCAAGAACGAGAGCAGTGCGCAGTCTGTCGAACGTCTGCTTAAGAAGTTCGCCGAGCAGAAAGCCCAGGAGATGATGGCCGACCGTCCCACCAAGCTGCCCAGCCACACGTTTGTCGGCAATTATCTGCAGAGCTTCCGCGTCAAGCCTCGCCCGGCCGGTCTGGAGGACTCTGTTGTTCTGTCCGAGGACACCGGCAAGGGTCAGTTGCAGCTCGGGTTGAGAGCATTGGAGAAGAAGACCGGCGACGGCTACGAGGAGGCGAGAGCTGCCTTCGAGAAGTCCCTGGAGCTGGGCGAACTCGGCGAGTTCGAGGCCCTGGCATACAACCTCCGCGGCACTTTCAGCTGCCTGCTCGGAAAGCACGACGACGCCATGGCCGACTTGTCCAAGAGCATTGAGCTGGACCCCTCCATGACCCAGAGCTACATCAAGCGCGCCAGTATGAACCTCGAGCTTGGCGCCCCCGACAAGGCCGCAGAAGACTTTGAGAAGGCCATGGAGCAGAACAGCGAGGACCCCGACATTTACTACCACCGTGCTCAGCTGCACTTCATCAAGGGCGAGTTCTCGGACGCCGCCAAGGACTACCAGAAGTCGATTGACTTGGATCGCGACTTCATCTTCTCCCACATCCAGCTTGGTGTCACCCAGTACAAGATGGGCTCTATCGCATCGTCCATGTCAACCTTCCGTCGTTGCATCAAGAATTTCAAAGAGGTCCCCGATGTCTACAACTACTACGGTGAGTTGCTCCTTGACCAGGGCAACTTCCAGGAGGCCATCGAGAAGTTCGACAGCGCCATCGACATGGAGTCCAAGACGAAGCCCATGGCCATGAACGTTCTTCCTCTTATCAACAAGGCCCTCACCCTCTTCCAGTGGAAGCAGGACTTTGGCGAGGCCGAGAAGCTGTGCCAGAAGGCGCTCATCAGTAAGTGACATGTAGGCCCCTGTTTGAATTCTGCCGCTAATCTCGGAGCAGTCGACCCCGAATGCGACATTGCTGTTGCGACCATGGCCCAGCTGTTGTTGCAGCAGGGCAAAGTTACCGAGGCGCTCAAGTACTTTGAGCGTGCCGCAGAGCTCGCCCGCACCGAGGGCGAGATCGTCAATGCTCTGTCCTACGCCGAGGCGACGCGCACGCAGCTCCAGGTACAGGAGAAGTACCCGAAGCTGGCGGCCAAGCTCCAGGGCATCGGCCCAGGTGGCATGCCCCGGTAAATGACCTATCAAGGTAACGGACAGCATGTAAAACTCACCCACTGGTGTCGTGTAAGAAGAGAGAAACACAGCTCCCAAGTACATGGGGGAGCGGGCAGCCTGGACGATTGGGGTCCTGGTTGGTAATGGGGAAAATATCAGAGCGGGCAAGTCGCCCGCTCGCTACGTCGTGTGTTTTTGTTGGCTGGGCGAAGGGGGAGCTTTGGGATAGGAAGGAGGGTGAAGTCCACGGCTACAAACGGCAGGGAGGCATGGGTCGAACCCTTTACGTTGTACATACACCGACTTCCCTCACTTTGCGTATATTGGTGAAAGCATTGTAGAACTAGTCCATTGTCATTTGTAACCATTCCCATCCCTCTAGCTCTCTTATCTCCCTGGAGCGCATTCTTTGTCCAGCAAGCACACCCGTTTTGGATGTCTTAAGTATCTATCTATGAATGGTAATGAAAGCATGGCGCGAGATCAGGTGGGACGTCAGTTTTCATTGCTCGTCGATTCGATCCGGCCTTCCTGCGGAAATACAGCCCATGTATGCTTCTGCGAGCTACTTCCTACCCAATTCTGCCTGCAACAGGCCTCTCCCAGAGGCAAGCACCACGTGGTACTTACTTGCCTTGGTACTGTTCCGACTCACATATACCGCGTCCGAAGATGGCTTCACCGCGCAGGAGATAAGCCTGCTTGCTCACTCACCTCACACGCCCAAAGCCGCCGAGATAGACACCGACTGCGAGAGATTGACAAAAAGGATGGAGTGGACGATCTGGGAATCGAACCCAGGACCTACCGCAAGTCATGAACCATGCTAAGCGGTCATTATACCACTAAACCAATCGCCCCAAACCGTCGTGATCCAGCCCGGGCTCGAACCGGAGACCTTCAGTGCAACCAGACGTTAGGCGAACCTCTCAAGCTGTTAGACTGACGTGATAACCAACTACACCACCGGACCCGTACTTGTTGGAAGACGGGAGCGGGGGGAGACGGTTATGACGAAGGGAAATGACGGGGCCGCTGGCTTCTAGGGCAGGGCTTGGGGGGCGAGCAGCGGGTCGAGTGCAGATGGAGATTCTTGCATGTGAGAGAGAGAGCGCGAGAAGTGGATGTCCTGACGGGCAGGCGAGGGGCATCGCGAAGTGCAAATTTTTGTTGGTGGGGGGAGGAGGGCCTTGTGGAGGACCGGGGTTGCGGCCGGACCAACCCGGGGGGCCTACAGTTGAGTCTGGACCGGCCGGGTTCCTCGTATGGCTGCCTTGGCCCGATAAAGGGGATGAGGCAAGTCGCAGGTTTTGTAAAAATAAAATAAAAATAAAAAGTACTTACCAGGGTGCTCTTACAGACAAGGACATTCATTGGGAACCGCGGACGTCATGGTGCAAGTTCGTAACTGGTCGCTATTGTGCGATACGTACAAGGAAATAATGCCGGCCCCCTTTCCTCCCCGTCCCTTCTCATCCAATGGACGAGGGAAGGAACCGCTCTGAATAAATACAGGTAAAAGGTATATAGCCCCTCCCCGAAACACTCCCAACCCGTCTGATCGTATGAAGAGTATGCGTGCATAAGTCAATCGTTGATGGGGAATCAAGGAGCTTGCCGTGTCCTAAGACTCGGCGAAGTCGTGGCTAAGTCGTGGCTTCGTCGAAGGCGGGCAGACTTTTGTGTGCGTATGTCCTGATTAATGCCTCCCTCCCGTCGGAGCCATCGTCATGAAATCTAAATGTTCGTCATGCTTCTCTCTCCAATTACTGTCCCTTTCCGTCATGCGGGAGCGGGTCGAGACCCTGCTCCGTCCTCAGATTACTTTATCCTGGTTAACTGCGATGCCAATCTCGAAGAGTGTCACAGGGCAACCTGTTTATTGGCCAGTCGCGGTCTCGGCCCCTTTCCTGGATAAGGTGATACCCAGACCGACGCCCAGTGCGATGGCGATGATGATGAGAACGACAACGAGCAGGCACCACCACTTGAGCTTTCTGCGCCTCCTGGCATGCTTGTTGGCTGTCTCAACCTCTTCGTTGCCCTTTTGGATGTTTTCGACAGTCTGCTGGGCATTTTGCTCGGCGGCTTCGACAACAGGCTCCTGGGCCTCGACAAGCGTAGCCATTTCTTGGTAGAGCGTGGCCAGCTCGATGAGCGTCTTCTCAATACGCTGCAATTCATTGTGACGGGCTCTGACATTGCCAAGGATGGAGTTGGCCTGACCTGTCCGGTTCGATTTGAGCTGTTCGCGACATAATTAGTACAGCAATGTCGGCGAGCCGAGAAATTCGGCCAAAGGGAGGCAACTCCAAAGCTCACCGCTTCTTGAAAGACACCTTCGTTGCCCCAGTCCATCTGCGTCGCCTCCTCGACCTCGGCTTCCGTCGCATCCGGGTGGACAATACGGAACTGGCGGGCGATTTGGTCACGGTACCGGCGCTGGTAGTCCTGCTCAATCTGCTGGTACTTTGTGAGTTCGGACTTGAAAGTATTCTTCAGCGAGTTGAGCTGGGCGGTCTTGGTTGCGCGCGACCCGTCCCGTGTTTTGGCCAGGTCCTTCTCGAGGGCTTTGATGCCGTCCTTGACTGCCGTATTGCGCAGCTGGGTCGCGGAGACGGCCTGCTCGAGCTGGTAGCTGGCGCTGTTGTCGGGAGAGGAGAGTGAACGCTGGTGCAGTTGGGCAATGTTCTCGATATCGGACGTGAGGCCCTGTATCTCCGAGCGCAGGTATTGCACGCGCTGGAGGAAGTCTTGCTGGCTCATAATTATGGGCGCGGGCTGCTCGGCGTACTTGTCATTCTCTCCGTAAGGCTGCATTTCGTACTGGCCTTGGCCATATTGCGGCTATCGCAAGCGTCAGCGGTGGGCCATGGGATTTGCGCTTTCGCGCCGGAACAAGGCAGTGAGTGAGCAATTGAACTGGGGACAGACCTGCTGATTGCCGTATTCATACCCGGCCTCAGCCTGAGGGCCCTGGGCGTAAGGGTTTTGGTTATACTGTTGGTATGACATTTTGACTTGGAAGATACTATCGATACGATCGACAGCAGTCAGCGCGTTTCGAGCCGCCCCAAGTTGATTGTCGAAGTGTGAATGGATTGAGAGGATTTAGCTGGGCCTCCCGTGAGGGCGTGTTGTGGTGGTGCAAAAAGAGGATGTTTTGGCGGATGACTGGGTCGCCTGGTTAAATGACGTTGGATTTCCGGGCGCTGACGGGAACTGGGAAGTGCTGGAAAGACGCTGAAATAACAGTGAGTATGGACCCAATCAGGCACCGGGACCCGTCAGAGCGGATGCTCCGGGCTGTGTTCGTGGTTGGATGGAGGTGCTCGTGAACGGGGCGCAAGTGGGTAGGATTGACCGATCTTCTTTCCGGGGTCCCTACACTACCTACCTAGGTAGGTAAAGTATGTACCTTTTTTTTCTCCCTGCCGGAGGGAAACAAGCCTGACGGGAAGGAAACAAACAAAACAAAGCAACCCAAAACAAACAAGCTTCGGAAACCAGAGCACTTTCTGAATTGAAGCGCTCTTTAATGTGCCTCACACACGCTTTGTATCTTAGAGGGCAAGTTGGGTCATGGACGGACGTGATGAACCGAACACAGGGTCAGTGACATCAGGGCATGTTGTGACGACGGGCGGGGCGAAGCTTATTATATACCTACCTACTACAAAAGTACACAGGACGCATTGCTTTTTCTTCCATGTTGCGGTGTCCGTAGGGGCGGCCGGGCTCCCTCCTAGTACCTACACCACACCGAGATACCCACCCCTTAGTGTCTCACGCACCTGAGTTGGTCCGACGGCGGTACGGGAGGCTGGCTCGGTCCTCTCGCACCTGGGTCCGCATGTGGCCTGCCCGCCTGCCATTCCATTTCTCTCTCTCTCCCTCTCTCTCTCTCGCGCGTGGGAGATTACCCAGCCATCTCGCTGCCGAATAGGTGACGAATGGCAGCTAGGCCAAACGATGATGGAGTTTGAGATGGACTGAGTGGCCGCAGCGGCACATGTGATCGCCAATCCCGCCACAACAAAAATGAAAAAATAGCCACCGTGAACGGGTTTGCGGCTTCCGATGCTCGTGGTTTGCCTTGTCAGCGAATCAACTGTCGCTCTGCCGCCCAATGGTGTAAAGCGCGAGGAGCTCTCGGCTCAGCTCACGGCCATGGAAAGCGTCGCCATCTTGTGGCTGTGCGTAGGTATCACTCATTCCGCCATTCTCGGCGATCTAAGCCCCCGGTTCTCGTGCAATAATAGCATGCAGGGAGGGCAGGGTCTGCATTGTACACGCACTCCCATGACAATTACCCACATGGCCTCGCTTCCGCTTCTCTGCCCATTCCAAGCCCAGAACGAAAGGCATATCTGTACCGTACACCTAGATGAAATCTCGTGGCAGGCCACCTTGACAGGTAAGTCTCAAGCAGTGCGCTGAATCGTCTCATTATCTCATGTTTAACTTTGTCCATGGAGAGCTCGAGTGCCCACCACCGTGAACAACTGCAGCCCTCACACACTGCCCATTGGTTCGTGATGACCGTCCTAAAAAGCTGCTTGTCAGCTTGGGAGCTGTTCGTTGCCAGCGGAAGCCGTGGTGCATCCAACGCAGACCCCAAAATTGCTACAACGGTTCGAAAGGCATGGGTCTTGAACAGTAGGGTCTTGATGGAATCCCGATCTCATCCAACGGTTTCCGTTACGGTATGTAGCCCCAAATTTGCAGAACAAAGTTTGGGTCAAAGTTGGTGTGAGCACAATGAGAATCACGCAAAACTCAATATATATACAATATACACAAGTATTTTTCTGCCTTCATTTGAAGTAGCCCCAAGTCAATCCATTCGCTAGAGCCTAGATCTGACTATGGCGGCTGCCATCACACGCCACAAAACGCATGTGGCTGGAGCATGGGGCTAGCCAGGTGGGGTGTGGTTTGCGGTTTCGATTTATCGATAAGAAAAAAGTTTGGGCGGGTTGGCGGACGATAGATCGCGAACTCGACCACTTCATACCGCACCACCGTCCAAGAAACCGCCCAAGCTTTGCCGAAGCAATTAGTGTGGACACAAGACCTACGTCGTCAATCATTTACGAGTCACCGCCTCTCAGAGAAGACCAAACCATTCCGAACGGCCTCGAAGATCAACGGCGCATAGCGAATTCAACCCTACAAACTCTCAGTGGCACCGCTCACGATGATTCGCAAACAGGCGCGACAGCGCCGCGATTACCTCTACAGGAAGGCACAGATTCTGAAAGACGCAGAAACCAGCGAGAAGCGTGCCAAGTTGCGATCCGCACTCGCCGCCGGAAAACCACTCGATCCCGAAATCGCACGAGACAAGACGCTTCGCAAGGATTTCCAGTATGATCAGGCCAAGCCAGAGCTCAGCGTCCAGGAGGAGATGGACTTGGACGACGAATACTCAATGCTGAGCGGCATTTCAGAACCCAGAGTCCTTGTCACGACCTCTAGAGATTGCTCCAGCCGTCTCGCCGCCTTTTCCAAGGAGATAAGGTTGCTCCTACCGTATGTCAACCGTTTCCCCCTCTCCTTGGTTTCACCAAGCTGACCCAGAGTCATGTAGGACGTCCGTACGCCTCAACCGTGGAAACCTGATTCTCCCAGATTTAGTACAGTCCTGCAAATCCAACGCGTTGACTGACCTCGTCCTACTGCACGAGCATCGTGGAAATCCCACAGCGCTGACAGTAAGTGTGCAGTGTCCGTTGAAAATATTCATGTGCTCACTGTAGACTAGATCAGCCACTTGCCACATGGGCCGACTGTAAGCTTCAGTCTGCACAATGTTGTTCTTCGTAAGTTCGCCCCCTCAGATCATGATTCTGATGTCTAGTCCCACAAACGAGGACATGGTGTCGCCCCCCCCCCCCCCCCCCCCCCCCCCCCCCCCCCCCCCCCCCCCCCCCCCCCCCCCCCCCCCCCCCCCCCCCCTCTGCAGGCTGCTCTGCGTCTATTCCCCAAGTTTCCGAAGGCTGCATCTCAGTCTGGTCAAAGTGTCCCGATATGTATACGTATAGGGAGACTACTCTCAAGTGAAAGTATTTTTTGACCGGTGTGGTGGATTTTGGTCGTTCAAGTGGGCACTCACAAATAACAAGTAACGGCTAACTCGGGGCAGGCCACGACATTCCCGGAAGCATCCGGGGTAGTGTTTCCGAAGCATACCCCCACTTGATCTTTGAGGGCTTCAAAAGGTATTTATGAGCCCGGTACTGATTTCGGCCGCCACTGACCGTCTCAAAGCCGCTTGGGTCAAAGGATAGTGAAAGTCTTGAAGCACCTTTTCCCTCCCCGCGACCCGATTACCACCAAGGCGAAGATCGGAAACCGCGTTGTGACATTCATGAACAATGGTAAGTTTTTGTCTTCGGCGCGCTTGCAAGCATTTTAATCCATTCGAGCTAATCATGTATTTGGTGCGGCAGAGGATAGCATCGAAGTGAGACAGTAAGCTGCTTGTTCTGCCATGGCGCAACCGGATCATTGCTGACTGTGGTAGCCACGTGTTTGTCCGAACCTCCTATGACTCGGTCGAGCTTGCTGAGGTTGGGCCGCGTATGACTATGAGGCCGTTTGAGATTCGCGGCGGCACTCTCGAAAATAAAGACGGGGACGTCGAGTGGCATCTGACACATTATACTCGCACTGGCAGGAAGAAGGAGTACTTGTAGGAGCGTACTCATGATGGGAGGTCGCGTTAGCAGATGCAGAAATCCCGAGGCATCGCTATCGCATGGAGGCGGGCCTGTCGATAGACGGCACAATCGACAGCCATGTGTAATGGTCCAGCAACAACCACGGGGAGGGGTCATGAATGGTATTCAAGAGGGGACACTTGGAACTATGGGCACCCGACCCCACAAATATTTACCTCACCCGCCGTTGCCCGATTGCCTTTTAAGAGGAGAAGTATCAAGAGTTGCGTGGCCGTGAGGGTGTCATGAAGTGGAATGTACACAGAGAGCATGGAAGATATTGAGGGTGGAAGCCTACCGGTCTTTGGGATCGCAAGGGGCAGTCCAAGTCATGGGCAGCAGCCAATCTGCCAGAACTCGGGGCATTGGCAAGAACCCGAGGAGCTGTTATCGCTTTAGTGCGTGCATTATACTGTGATTGTGCCAAAACATTTATTATGCCCAATCTTTGGCCACAGTCCTCGTTCTTTAAGAAAATGAATTTACATGTACGAGATATAATCGTGAAAATACCCAAGCCAGCTGCCATTCATGACACATATAATTGCGACACTTTGATGCAGGGTTGACTTTTACGAGGGGACTGCGGGCCAAGCAGCATCCTTTCGCGACGAGAATCCGCAAAACGGCGTTTGTTGTAGCGACAGCAGTCAAGGAGGGGGTTGCTGCAGGAGGCCGAGCCACATTTGGGTGTGCTATGTAAGTCAAATAGGTATGTAGGTATGTATTGTGGTCTGGGCTTTGTCAAATGGGATTGCCCGCTTATCAGCTTTCGGCCTGCCAGTCACGTGGAGATAAACGCATCCCACCACAGGAAAATGACTTGCCTTTCGCCGCTTTGGCTTTGCGGAACCAGTCCTTGCTGCGGATGCTTGACTTCTCCATCGGAGGCATACAACTGTTCACGACCACGACCGCAGCCGCAACAAGCTTCTACTCAGTTGGTATACCTCGCGGGTTCCAGCGCCAAGCCCCGATTCTTTCTCACCGATATGATGTGACCTTTCCCGCTCCCTTATACCTCGAATCCCCTTTCCGTACGACCTGAGCCAACCGAGGCTCTGCGACGCCGAAATATTCGAGTACAAGAAAAAGGCTGAAGTAAGTTGCGCGTGCCCTTGGCCCCGCATAGGGAGACCTTTTCTTGGGCTTTTGCCACTGTGATGACGCAAAGCTTCTCCCTTCACCTCACTTGCGACTACCGACTGACGTTCCTCTCCAAGAGAGATCAGCAAAGACCAGCGGAGGACTGAATATTGCGACAATCACCCACAAAACGATTATCGCGACGATGGAGGGCGCCTTCAACCACCTCGGGAACCACCTTCTCAGCGACTCGGCAGCCGCGATCAAGGCTGGCGCCGACGACTTCACCGGTATCGAACCTGACGAGAGCTTTCTCTACGGCAAATTCGGCGGCCGTGGTGCCCGCCGCCGTGCCGATGACGACGACAACCAGACAGAGCTCTACGACGATGACGACAACGATAGCTTGACGAGCATGCCCGTCGGTGCTATGAAAGATTTGAACCTCGGAAGACCTCAGGATGAAGATAGGGAGCTTCCTCCTCACGCTTGCGCGTATGTCTCGCCTCCCCGAGCTCGGGCCCATTCCGTTGTCCTTTGGCTAACTCTCGTCTGGCTCAGATACTGTGGGATCCATTCACCGAGCTCCGTAGTCAAGTGTCTTGGCTGCAACAAGTGGTTTTGCAGCGCCCGTGGTAATGCGACCTCTTCCCACATCGTCAACCACTTGGTAAGAGCCCGGCACAAAGAGGTTCAGCTCCACCCCGAGTCCACCCTTGGCGATACCGTGCTGGAATGTTACAACTGCGGAACCAAGAACGTATTTCTCCTAGGCTTCATCCCCGCCAAGTCGGATACTGTTGTCGTGCTCCTCTGTCGCCAGCCATGTGCCGCAAACACCTCGTCCAAGGACATGAGCTGGGACACTTCTCGGTGGCAGCCTCTAATCGAGGAACGAGCTTTCCTCACCTGGCTTGTCGCCACCCCGTCCGATGCCGAGCAACTGCGTGCTAGACACCTGACCCCCCCCATGATCGCCAAATTAGAGGAGATGTGGAAGGAGAATGCGACTGCGACTGTTGCGGACCTCGAAAAAGCTGCCAGCATCGATGACGACCCACACCCCGTCCTGCTCAAGTACGACGACCCTTACCACTACCAGAACATCTTTGGCCCCTTGGTCAAAATGGAGTCCGATTACGACAAGAAGCTCAAGGAGGCGCAGTCTGAGGATGGCCTTACCGTTCGCTGGGACTACGGCCTCAACAACAAGCATCTAGTCAGCTTCGAACTGCACAAGATAGAGTCCGGCGACGTCAAGCTAGCTGTTGGCGACGAGATGCGGCTTCGGTATAAGGGCGAGCTCCGCCCCGCCTGGGAGGGAGTTGGCTATGTCATCAAGATCCCCAACAACCAGTCCGACGAGGTCACTCTCGAGCTGCGTAAGGCCGGTAACGAGAAGACTGTCCCGACCGAGTGTACCCACAACTTTTCGGCAGATTATGTTTGGAAGGCTACATCGTACGACCGCATGCAGTACGCGATGAAGACCTTTGCTGTGGACGACATGAGTGTTTCGGGATACATATTCCACAAGCTATTGGGTCACGATGTCGCGGTTGCGCCGATGAAGACAACTATGCCTAAGAAGTACAGTGTTCCCGGCCTCCCCGACCTCAACACTAGCCAGATCGCCGCCATTAAGGCTGTGCTGTCGACCCCGCTTAGCTTGATCCAGGGCCCTCCAGGTACCGGCAAGACTGTTACATCGGCAACCATCATCTACCATCTCTGCAAAATGAACAACGGCCAGGTTCTCGTTTGCGCCCCGTCCAACGTTGCCGTCGACCAACTTTGCGAGCGCATTCACCGTACCGGCCTCAAGGTCGTTCGTCTTACGGCCAAGTCTCGTGAGGATGTGGAGTCGTCCGTGAGCTTCCTTGCGCTCCATGAGCAGGTCCGTATGAACGACAGCAACGGAGAGCTTGTCAAGCTTGCACAGCTCAAGAGCGAGCTCGGCGAGCTGTCCAGCCAGGACGAGAAGAAGTTCAAGCAGCTCACCAAGGCTGCCGAGAGAGATATTCTTCACAACGCTGACGTTGTCTGCTGCACCTGTGTCGGTGCCGGCGATCCTCGCCTGTCAAAGATGAAGTTCCGCAACGTTCTCATCGATGAGTCGACCCAATCCGCCGAGCCCGAATGCATGATTCCCCTAGTCCTGGGATGCAAGCAGGTCGTCCTGGTCGGTGATCACAAGCAGTTGGGTCCTGTCATAATGAACAAGAAGGCGGCGAAGGCAGGTCTCAACCAGTCGCTGTTTGAGCGTCTTGTCAACCTGCGACTGGTTCCTATCCGCTTGAACATCCAATACCGCATGCACCCCTGCCTGTCGGAGTTCCCTTCCAACATGTTCTACGACGGATCTCTCCAAAACGGCGTCACAGTTAAGGAACGCGTTCGCCGCGACGTGGACTTCCCTTGGCCCGTCGTTGATATGCCGATGATGTTCTGGTCTAATCTGGGCAACGAAGAGATCTCGGCTTCCGGAACCTCTTACCTGAACCGCACTGAAGCGTCCAATGTGGAGAAGGTTGTCACTCGCTTCTTCAAGGCTGGAGTCAAGCCCCTGGACATTGGTGTCATTACTCCGTACGAGGGCCAGCGAAGCTACATTGTTAGCACCATGCAGAACACGGGCACATTCAAGAAGGAGAGCTACAAGGAAGTTGAGGTTGCCTCCGTTGACGCTTTCCAGGGTCGCGAGAAGGATTTCATCGTTCTATCCTGTGTCCGTTCCAACGACAACCAAGGCATCGGTTTCCTTTCGGATCCGCGCCGTCTCAACGTTGCCTTGACTCGTGCCAAGTACGGACTGGTCATCATTGGCAACCCCAAGGTCCTCTCCAAGCATGAGCTATGGCACCACTTGCTTGTTCACTTCAAGGATCGCAAGTGCTTGGTCGAGGGTCCTTTGACCAACCTCCAGACTTCGCTGCTGCAGTTCGGAAAGCCAAGAACCGCTTACCGCCAGAAGATGAGCCAGCCCCCTCAGTTCAATGCCGGCGCGCCCCCCAACGGCAACAACCGGTTCAACGGTGCTGGTTCGACACGCGATTTCGACTCAGGCTCGTTGATGTCTTACATCCCTGACGACGTTTCGTCCATCCACAGCTCTCTCGGTGGCGCCGGCCTTAACACCACCTACCCGCCCATCTTCTCGAGCTTTGCCCCAGACCAGTGGCCAGGCCTGCCCGGTGTTCCTGGTACTGGCCGCTCCGGTAACAAGAGAGGAGGACGCGCGACTGAGAGCATCGCTGGTGAGAGTGTCGCCAACTCGGAGTACACCGATGCCAGCGCAAGCGTTATCGGCGCTAAGGGTGTTGGACAAGGTGGTGTCAGCCTGGGTGCTGGTCTTCAGGATGCCATCCATGGTATGCGCCCCGCGTCGTACAGCCATAGCGATCGTCTGAAGCACTACGTTGAAAGCGGCGGTCGCGTTGGGGCCGGCAACGGCTTCGGGCGGCGCTACGACGATGACGAAAAGAGCGTCAGCACCGCCTTCCACAGCCAGATTGGTGGAGGTTTCGACTGAGGGCCAAACGGATAAGGACAGGGACTTGCTTTTACCAACCCCATAGGTGGCTCACACCTCATCCTCCGAAGGCTTTCAGCTCTCGCCGCACCATGCTCGGTGCTGTACGAAGGAGCAGGCAGTTCGCCGCACCCTAGAGGCGTCTCGGGACACCGGGCCTGGTTATGGGATACATCCTGCATGGCCCAAGAACCGGCTCCCGACGACAACGTGCCGCAGGCGGGTTCATGGCCCGACCAGCGAGAGCTGCAACCGACGGAGGGGGTCGCTCGCGCGCCCTCAACGGCCCGCAATTCGCAGATTGTTCAAGTAGTATGATGTTAAGTGCTAGCAAAAGAAGAAGGTATCAGGTGGCAGACGAGTACGCTCGGGCTGAAGATGGGTGGACCTGCGTCGTCTGGAGAGGCAACTCGGAGTGTGTCGAGCCATACAAAAGACCCGGCGGTCTTTCACGGCACACAACACCTACTCCGGGGATTGCCCAGCACAGGTCTTATGCATTTCTGCGCCCGGGTACGGGCAATGCACAATATCTAGCTTGGAGTTTAGCCTCTAGTGAAATCACCGTCTTTATTTGCACGTCCCTCCAGGTTACGTCGCGCATTGCAAGGCGTGGGCTGTTGTTTGCATGTCTGAGATGACGATCCACATGCATGCCGGGAAGGGTCGTCAATTTGACACGCACAAATACACTGATTCGTGTTTGTAAGACATCTGGTTTTCCCCAAAACGCGAGAATGCCTTGTTTTGCTCGTGCTGGCTACCCTCTTTTCCATGTACCCTGTTTGACAACCGACCCGCTGATGGGCAGGGGTGGACGTTGACGACCCCACAAACCTTCGACGATGTAAGATAAATAACCAGCGACTGGGCACCCCCCCGTTTAGCAGCGGGAGTCTCTAACCAATCTTCGACGCGAGAACAAGGGACGACGGAAGTATGTATGTACATATAAATACCTAGGTACGGATATCCGTAAAGTAAACAACTACAGGTCACCTACCCCCGAACAGGCATACCGCGTCTTCTGATTGGGGGCCCACTATGACGTTTAATCCGACTCTTGGCTTCGCAATGGTGTTTGGCATGCGGATTCCCTCCTCTGTAACCGTACGGCGTAATCGCGGTGGAATGCCGCAACCGCGGTTGCACACCACCGCAGCTTAGCCGCAGGCGGGTGGAAGGGTCGACAAGGGCGCGCTTCTTGGCGTTTTGATCTATTTTCCGTTCGAGGCGCTCAGGCTTATTCAGGCCTTTTTTTCGGGCAGGCCAAGCCCACTCCTCCCCTGGCTTCTTCCCCTGACGTCCCTATCAGGCTACTTGGTCCGAAGGCACGAAAACCATTGGCGGTTCGGATCTCCTTATTGGCAAGTTTCGTCCCTCCTCCTCTTCAATAAATCCCTCCAGTCGAAGCGTTGGTTTTTCCGCTTCAACACGGTCCCCTCGTTGGGCGAAGCATCAAAACTCGACCTTGTGACTTGCCCCGACCTCGACGGGGAAACGACATGAGTAACCAGCTGCTCCGAGCAATGCTGTCGCTGCCGCCACTTTCTCCCTACTTCGAGTCACCATCATGATCACGATCCGCCGTCGCCCCGCGAGGCTACCAATATACCTGGGCATCGCCCTGACTCTACTGTTCCTCTGGCACACGGGTCTTCCCAATGGCTGGAGCGTCACGAACCTTAGTTACAACGGCGTCTTGTACCGCAAGTCCGGCTACGACTGGAGCAGTCTGACCCTCCAATACCCGCTCGAGAAACCACTGCGAACGCCCCCGAGAGGCACTCCTCGCGACCTCCCTCGAGTTCAATACGACTTTGAAGGAAGCAGCAGTAGTAACAGCCAGGAGGGAAAGAAAAAAATTAAGAAGTTATCCCACGACGAGACCCGCGACCGCGAGCAGGAGAAGCAGGTTGAGTCGAGAAGGGCCGCTGTGGTCCACGCCTTCCGACGGAGCTGGGCCAGCTACTCCGAGCACGCCTGGACGTGGGACGAGCTTACGCCTGTGTCTGGCCATGGGAAGAACACGTTTGGCGGCTGGGCGGCTAGCATGGTCGACGGCCTTGACTCCCTATGGATCATGGGAATGCATGATGAGTTCCGCCACGCCGTCCGCGCTGTTGCGCAGCTTGACTGGTCCAACACCACCGAGACCGCTGCCAATATGTTTGAGACGACGATTCGCCATCTGGGCGGCCTTATAGGCGCCTACGATCTAAGCGGCGAACCGACCTTGCTGGCCAAGGCCGTGGAGCTCGGTGACATGCTGTACATGGGCTTCGACACCCCGAACCGCATGCCGCCGTTCTGGTTCAAATTCTCTGATGCCAAGCATGGCACGCAAAAGGTCAGCGAGCGCGAGTCCTCGGCTGCGGGATGCTCGCTCTCCATGGAGTTCACCCGGCTGTCCCAGCTGACAGGCGACCCGAAATACTACGACGCAACCGAGCGAGTGAAGGAGTTCCTTGTCAAGACTCAGGACAAGAGCAAGATACCCGGCATGTGGCCGATGTTTCTAAACTACCGCGAGGAGAAGGCGGACGACGGCTCCTTCAGCATCGGTGCGCAGGCTGATTCTTTGTACGAGTACCTGCCGAAAATGCATGCCTTGTTGGGTGGCCTGGACAACGAGTACGAGAAGCTCACGGTCGGTTCGTTCGACGTCATCGAGAAGCACATCCTCTTCCGTCCTATCCTACCCAACAAAACCGACATTCTCGTCCCGGGCAACGCCTTCGCTCACGCGACCTCTGTCGACCTGACGCCGGAGGCCCAGCACCTGGGCTGCTTCGCCGGCGCCATGTATGGCCTCGCCGGGAAGCTCATGGGACGGGAATCGTACGTCACCATCGGCGAGAAGATCTCCCGGGGCTGCGCCTGGGCGTACAAAGTGTTCCCCACCGGCATCATGCCCGAGATAATGACCTTTCACCGCTGCTCCGAGCCCGACCATGGCCCCTGCGAGTGGCACGAGACCTTGTACGCTCACCCCAACGTACCGGAAGGCGTCAACCAGGTCCGCGACGGCCGCTACATGCTCCGCCCGGAGGCCATCGAGAGCATCTTCTACATGTACCGCATCACGGGCGACGACGAGTGGCGCGACATCGCCTGGGACATGTTCCAGGCCATCCAGCGGGCGACCGAGACGCCGCTGGCTTACTCGGCCATCGACAACGTCAATGTACAACCTGGCGAGACCACCAAGACTGACTCGATGGAGAGCTTCTGGTTCGCTGAGACGCTCAAGTACTTTTACCTCATCTTCTCCCCGCCCGACGTCATCAGCCTCGACGACTGGGTTCTCAACACCGAGGCGCATCCATTCAAGCGGCCCAAGAAGACGGACCGCGTCGAGACGGAGGCGGAGACACGGGGGTAATCCAAGTAGACGGCCCCGTGACAGCTATTGGAGACCACGCGCACATGCTGCACTTTGGCCGTGGAGTATGGGTGAACATTCTAGACGGGCTAGGTGCAGAATAGAGTCGTTGTGAAATTCAAGATATGGAACTAGATTTACGGCGTGTATGTGCTCGCGGCCTCCGTGTCCCGTGGCTTAATGTATATCGCGCAACAAGAACTGGTATAGGTCTTGTGCGTCATCACCTGCCATCACAAAGCGCCAGTTCGTCCCTATATCTCGTCCGGTTTGGGCAGTATCCTTTGGACAATCTTGACGCTCTGCCAGACACCACAGCAGTTCTCGAACGCGGCGTCCTGGCATCTGACCAGACCGAGACCACAAGGGCAGCCACCGTCATGGGCTCACGAGCGATGTTCCAAGTACAAGGAATTTCACATCATAGGCAGACAGTTTCTCACGAGCGACATCGGGCTGGCCCTTGAAGCACACAGCAGCGAACCCCCCCCTCCCCCCCTTCCTCTCCTGCCACCACCTCAGCTCTTGAGACGACTCCTCACGGCCCTACGGTAGTTGACACGGCAGTCGAGAGCCCCCCTCCCCGAACTTCTCGGCCCCTTGCAGGCAAAACATCAAGAAGAAATTTCATCGCGATCCGGGCTCCGCGAGAGAGATCCCATGCCCAGGCGCCCCATTCCCGGCATGTCTTTGTCCGTCTCACGTCGAAAGACGAAGTGAGGCGAGTCGGCTATGCGAGAGTCGAAGAGTCCGCCCCCTCCGCTGCCCTCTCACCCCCCCCCCCTCTCCCTCTCTCTCTCTCTCTCTCTCTTCGCGGTGAGACCTTGACGTGACCCTGACGGCAACGGTGCAGATTCCGCACATGTAACAGGGTGTCGCCGGTCTCTCAGCGCCGAGCAAACGCCTCCCCCTCCTCCCACACAGGGGAGGGAGTGAATGGGGCTGAGTCAGTAAAGGTAAAGGCATAACAAATAAACAGTTCTTACCAGACCAGCCGTGGAGCGGTGGTGCGCACACACACACACACACACACACATACGATGCCGTCCCATGTTCGGGTACAGCGCACATGCCTCCTTTCAGGGTCGGTAATCCTCATCTCTTCCACCCGGCCACTGGACGAAAGGGGGGGCTGGAGGGGGGAGTTGCCTCTTTCTCCACGGCAGCTGGACTAAAAAAAAAAAGCAAATCTGCAGAGATTCGATCGGGTACCTTCTGGTTTTACACAGCGGCTGGCGCGGGGAGGGGCTGGGCTCGCAGAATATCCATCAACATTAGCCTCGGAGACTGGCCCATGGGATGGGATGGGTTCGACTGGGAAACATGGCTTGTCGGTCCACATCAACCCGATCTCATCATGCAGCGGCAGGCAATGGAGGGGGAGGGGAGGCCCAGACTCGCTGTGGGCCCGACTTGGCAGATCAAGAAGCCGGAGAGGCTAAGTAAGGTGTCTCAGGACGCAGAAAAAAACGAAAGCCCGGCGGGGGGGATGAAGACGAAAAGAAATGATACAAACGGCGATAGCAAGGGTATCTCGTTCGAGCCCATCCTGGTGTCTACTGTATCCACATCGTGACCACAACCGAGTATTCGGACTTTGTACACTAGATGACCCTGGATCCCTACTGTATCATGAGCTGCCTGGGGCCCTTGTGATATCACGCGGGCGCCGCTTCGCAGGGCTTTCTTTTGCCAATATCCAAGACGTTATCATGACGAGCACACGCGAGCGTATTTCCGTTGTTTCGCCCAGCAGCACACCTGTGTAAATAGATTACCTTGGTTCGAGACGGAGGTGCAAAGACGAAAACTCGACGGCGAACATGTGGATCGATCGTCTGTGCCAACTCCCCCGTGGGGCGGCCGGCCGGGTATGCGTTCCTTCTCGTCTTACGTTGCTTAGAGGAAGCAGGGCGCTCGAGTGGGGAAAGGCGATAAATAACCTCCCCATCGTTAAGAACCAAGGGGAGGGAGGAGGCCGACATAATGGTCCACAGCGACCCGCAGAGAAGGGACGTCGCCCGAACGATCGCCAGCCTGCTGTAGGTGTACAGCTCGTGGAAGTCGTGGGATATTCTCTTGTGATGATGCATCGCGGGGCGGGTCGCCGTTGTGCGACTAGGGATACCGATACCGAGCGGCCGCACAAACTCTCTCTCAGGCGGCAAAGCTGGCATTCGGGAGAGGATCTTCAGGAACGGCACCGGATGGGATTGAGATTACTGGCTGAGTGAAGACGGCGGAAAAAGTGTCCGACTGGCCGGGTACCGTCGTACGGGAGATTGGTCAGGAGGCTGGACCAGCAAAGTGAGGATCTGGCCCCGGCCAGCCGGCTTACTCGCGGCGCTATGCCATCTCTGTCTTGTGTTGCGTTGCAGTTCACTTTATCCTTCGGAGGATTACTTGTTGCCTTGTCTGGAAATATGCAGCCCGTTGTTTCGTGGGCCAAAACCCCACCATTCATTGTAACTGCGTTGCGCATCCACTCCAGCTACCGGGTCTGAATGACGACGAGTGAGACAGCCTACCGCACCTGGATAAGCAGCCTTGACGTGTGGGGTGCCATTGTGGACCTCGTGCTTCGTATCCGCTCATGTTTGACTAGCAGGCATCATAGCAATTGATATGCTGCTGGTTAGACCGGGGGGAGCTGAAGACGTGAGATTCTCGTCATCGGATACTTGTATTTACTTGCTGGGGTGCTTCACTGGGGTGCATCGCTGGCAAGAGATAAACAAGCCTGGCAGAAAATACCTGGTACGGCTCATTCATTGATAGAGTCAAGACCAGAAGCCAGCTAAGGCGTCCATGGGGGTGAAATGGCCAAGGCCGATTGTTGACGTTTAGGCGTGCAACAACTTTATTCTACCTAGGTAGACAGGGAAGGTAAATGGCGCTGCTGCTGCGCCGTTGACGGTAGGAACATGGACAGCCGAGGGCAGGTACCTACCTACTTCGTAGTTGGCTTGGAGACTCGGAGCAAGGTCGAGAGAGGAACAGTGCACGAGGCCGCTGCCTGCTGCGCCCGTGCATTACATGACGCGGGTCAGCGACCTCAGTTGGGCCACGTTTGGGGGGAAGGGTTGACGAATACCTAGGGTGATGGTTGGACTATGGCGCCAGAATGAATCTCGGTGTCTCTCGGCCGTGGGCAGAAAGGGAAACGCTATCAGGTGGGGGATGCGCCGGGGGCTCGAACCAGGTCGGGTAGCGCGGTTGCTCGTCCGGAGAGTTGGCCGACGACGGGATGGTTATCAGGGCTGGAGTGGAGGAAGTGCTCCCGCTGCCGACATAGCAGATGGGTATCTGTGCGGATGATGACCATGGTGAAGATGACGATGAGTGTGACGACGGTGGTGGTGGTTGTGATGTGCCCAGGCCCTCGTTTGATGACAAGGAGAGAAGACATCAGGGGTGATTGCGCTAACGGGAGGGTTCAGGTACATACCTAGCTGCTGGAGATGACAGTATACCACACCGTACCTGGGTAAGCTACCTAGGTAGGGAGACAGATAGACTACCAGGGACGGATGGATGGTCAGGTGAGTATTCATGAACATGGGGCATGGGGCACCTACCTTACCTGGCTAGGTACCTACATACTAGTAAGGCGCCTACCTTGGTACATCAGATGGATGCTCTCTTTATATTTGTCATGTTCGCTCAGATCGGAAGGGGAGAGAGGCGCAGGCGGGGCACATGATGGTTGTTCGACGGAACAATGAAATGGAAAGAAGGCGAGAGGGCTCCTCCCCTTCAGCCAAAGTGCCCGTCTGGCTGCGTCGAGTACCTATGATGTGCTGAGCCGACAGGTTAGAATTCAGGCGGGTCAATGAATAGCACGGCTGGATGGATGACAATGCCATTGAGTCAACGGCCAGGACCAAGAGGGAAGGGGAAGGAAAGGATGATGGCCGAGCGACAATGGGACGAAGAGCGTGCGCGTTTGTGTGCTTACGGGGCGCCGGCCATAAGACCGGACGAAGCGAAGGCAAGGCACGGGAAACACGGGTAACTAGCTAGGTATTCATACATAGTTATACCGACCGTACAATATTGGGGGTAAACTACAAGCAAGCAAGCAGGCAAGCAAGCAAGCAAGCACCGGGTTGAGAGTTCGAGGTTTGAGATCAAGCGGGTACGAACAGTTCGTCTTATTGCTCTCCACCGTGCGCATCTCTGGGCAGTTCCAGACCAGACACTCCAGTGCTAGTTTAATTTCGAGACTACCTACTACTAAGCCAGCCAGCCAGGTTACCTACCTACCTACCTAGGTACTCCGTTGGTGCCCTTTCGATTGCCAACCTCGCGCGTGCTTGTTGTTTCCGTCAGCCATTGGGGGCCGTCAAGGAGGACCCTTGACCATGTGCCATGTGTGTGCTCCAGTGTCCGTACCAAAGAAGCACCTTGGGTTGGTTAACCATGCTTAATAGTCGCTCGGCACTTTGCATACTACCTAGTGTAGAGGAGATGAGAGACGGACGGAGCAACACCTAATACTCTTACAACCAGCGAGTTCGTCCCGAGTTCGTCCCTCAGACGCATGCAAACGAAACAAGGGAAGAAACAAGAACAGCCATGCTCCCCTATGGACGGCCAAGCCAGGCCACGCTGGCTCGGACGACAGAGGGCTGGCCGCCTGTCTGGCTCACCGTCATTGTCCGTGCCCCCCTCCTCCCTCTCTCAACGAAGTGGACCGGACCGTACACG
Source organism: Colletotrichum zoysiae (assembly GCA_030867305.1). Lineage (NCBI taxonomy): Eukaryota > Fungi > Ascomycota > Sordariomycetes > Glomerellales > Glomerellaceae > Colletotrichum > Colletotrichum zoysiae. The sequence continues at coordinate 87,609 of MU842865.1, forward strand.
ACGACAGTGCGTTCGCGCAGCAACGTGATCCAATGCCGCGTGCTCCCGGGCGGGCAAAAGGCGGCTACAGTATCCGTCTAGTACAGACATGATACCCGTACTCAATGTGGACCGTCGGTGAACGGAAAGGGATGAGTGCGGACAAGAGTTAATGTAATAGTAGGGAGGGAGACGAAGGCGTCACTCAGCCGGCCTCAAATATATCGTGGCACAAGTCAGAGATGAGACACATGCACGGGATTGATGACTGGAACCACCCGGGGACGTGGGACGGTTGATCCAGGTCCTGCCGGTACCTACCTAGCGTACGGTAGGTATCCGTACTTGGTACCGAAAGGTATTGCTTACCTAGGTGCCTACCTGATGGTTATTACCTAGTGGGTAGCCAAGTATCACCGACACCGGCACCGGCACGCCGTCCTCTCCATCTCCATTGAATGTGCCTTACAGCGTGTTCCAAAGCTTACATGGTATGTTATACCTACCTTACGCAAAGACTATCTCGGCCCTGAATGTTTGGGGCTAGGTGCGGTGAGTGTCGAGACATGGGCTAAAACCATCGGAAGGGTGCAAGTACATACGTACAACGGAGGTCGTAACAAGACGGATGGCGGACGGCAGCGAATGGGAGCAAGCTAGTAAAATAGAGCAAACCCCCCCCCCAAAAAAAAAACCCCCCAGAGCGGAACAACGAAACGCAAAGCAACGCAACGCAACGCAACGCAACGCAACGCAACGCAACGCAACGCAACGCAACGCGACGCAATTGAGCGAGAGCCAAGCCAGGCCAGGCAGGCAAAGAAGGAGGCTTTTGAAAACCATCGGTGGCTGGGAATTCTTTCTCGTTCCATCTTCAACTCGTCCACCGTCTTCCGCTCCTCTATGATGCTGATGCCCGTCTGACGACCCCTCTCACTTTACGCCTCTGCGGGCTTGATTTGATAAGGCTTCGCCCTATCTGCAAACACCGCAGCAGCGCCGTTGAGCTCTCATTGGTCGTTGGTGCCGGCACAAGGTCCGGCAGCTTCGCCCGCTTCCTACCTACCTACCCACCTAGGTATACTTCCTGCCTCCTGCCAGGGCTCACCTTCTCTCGGGATTAATGAATGTAGGTAGGTACTGTTCCTACCTTAGCACCTTAGCAGCAGTAGTAGCAGTAGTGGTAGCAGTAGTAGGTACCTAGGTAGGTAGGTAGGTAGTAGGAGGAGGCTGTCTGTACGTACCTGCCTACCGCCTATCTGCCTACCTACCTACCTACCTCACGTTGCAGTCTTGTCTCTTTTATTTCTTCTTTTTCTTCTTCTTTGCATTCCCCTGTGCTTCCCTCTGAATGCCTCCTTTTATCCCTTCGTCTCCACGTTGCAGACCAACAACCTAAATCCCTCGCTGCCCCCCCTCCCCAATTAGCAATTAGCTTCCACCTCGACTACTACTACTACCACCACTACCACCACTACCAACACCACCACCACTACGACGCCATCTCTTTTCTTCCCATCGCCCCGTTCTTCTTCTCTTTCTCCTCCCTCGATTCGCAACATCTCCAAACTGCCGGCGAGCGGCAGGCAAACTTGCCTTTGGTCGCCGTTGCACCCACCCTCCCTCTTTGCGCCGGCTCCCCCTCCCAATTCATGCATGCATGCATGCATCTCTTCGCTTGCTTTTGCCGTCCAGAATTCAAAGCTCCTCTCCACTGACATTGGATATCTCGCTTGCCAACTAGCCCCGTCCCCAGTCTTCGACATCTTCCCTGCCCTGATCCTCTCTCTCTCTGTGGTTCCACAGCCCTTGTGCGCGACGGCCTGCCCGACCCCTGGAGCTTGAGACAGCCTTAATATGCATGCCGCCGCGGTAGTACACTGGCCGAACAAGTCCAAGGACAAGCAGCAACATCCTTGGTGATCGATTCCACCTCGACGAACACCTATTAATCACCAATATCATTTTGCGCTTCCGGCCCCGTCTCCAATCTGGGCCACTTTGGGACTCGCGACAAGGCAACCAAGGAATTTAACAAATAAAAAAACCCAAATAAAAAAGCCCCCCCCCCAGGTGGGAAGAAGCCAAAGAAGGGGAATTATCCCGCCAAAAAAGCCCACCCCCAGCCAGCATCGCACCGCACCGCATTTACCAACACTGTCCCTCCCTCTCTTTGCTAAGCATCCTCGCTCCGCTCTCGCCTTTCGCCGAAATTCATTTCTCGAGTCCCCTCATCATCTCCCCGGGCCTTGACCAGTCCGCCTCTCATCGTCGCCGCTGCCGTCGCCGTCCCCGACTCCGCACATAACGTTGCTGTCGATCTGCTCCAGCCTTCTCGAGACGAGCTGTCTGTGCTGCAGCCTTTTTACGCCAGAACAATATTAATTAGCAAACAACGACGGCTGCACCTTACGTACCAAGTTAACTTGGCCCCTCGAACTCGAACGACCGCCCATCGCTGCAACCCTGCATCATCCCACCTTGGGACCTGTGGATCAACCACCAAAATTCCCCGCTCTCAACCTCCCATCCCGCCGCTGATCTATTTCTACATCGTCTCCCGCTCGCTCTGTCGTTTCTCTTTCCAAAAACAGACCTGCCGTGACTTTTGGCCGCCATAGCATCGCATCGCGTTCCTGAAGCCCGCCGAAAACCTGCCAACCCGCGTCCGCTGCGCACCAGCTTGACTCGTCCCAGAAGCCGAGAGAGAGTTTGTGTGCATTCCGGCAGCATCCAGCCGTCACTGTCGACCCACTCACTGCCTTCACGACTCCACTACCGTCCGTGGGATTCAACTTGCCATATTCAGGCCAACATTCGGCGACTAGTATGCTTACTGTTGCGTGTCGGCACACACGTCGTCAACTCCGGGAGCGCCATCAAACCTACTATCGGTTGGCTGTTGGAGAGCTTAAGAGGCGCGCCGGCTAGGTCTTGCGCCAGCAAGACGTGGTGGAACGCCCAGACTTGACTTTGAGAGGAGACATCGGCTCATCCAGAAATCGCAGTTACAACCACGAAGCTCCAGATGCGGGCGAACCCCAAATGAGGACAAATCATGGAATGAACATGGCACCACCGGGCATGGATGGACGAACCTACCACAACGGTGGTCACAACGCTACGCCGCGCCTCGACTGGCCGCATTCCCAGAGCCAGACCTTGTCCGCCGACCCGTCATCCCGCACAATGGAACGAGCTTCGATTACGAACCTGCGCACCTCCCTCCGCTCTAACCAGCCCTCGAATCCTACGATACGTGCCGTGTCCCCCGAGTACCATCACCCCGACCTCTCGCCCGTTTCGCCCGCAAACACTGCCTTTGATCCAACCGTGCCTCTGCAGATGCCCCCCCGCGACATCACACCCAGCTCCCCACAGACCTCACCAAGGTCCATTCCTGGAGATTTCTCGAGGCGACAGGGCATGGTGTTCAACGACACGTACAGCGACTCGTACGATAACTCGACCAGCCCACCCCCACGGCAGACGAGTAGCTTTCGTCCAAGAACGCACACGATGGACGGCGCAATGCGGCAGCAGTTCATAAGTGCCACCTTGAGAGACGGCCGTCAGCGCTTGGGGTCTTTCTCTTCCTCCGGATCCCAGCCGCTGTATGACGATGCTCGCTCCCCGCCCCCACAAAGCGAGTCTCAAGGGTTTCCATCAGTGGTTCCCTCCCGCCATTCTGAGATCCCTCTGGGTGCTACAGCCAGTCTGAGGGAGAAGAAACTGTCGACAAAGCGACTGATCAAGCGCCATTCATCTCGCCCAACTTCTCCGCCGACAGCCTCCACCCCGTCTGTGGACTCATTGCCCATTCCTGTACGCACCGAAAATGCGAACAACGTTCTGCTCATGATGAAAAACTTGTGCGGACGCATGAGAGGCGAAATCGAGGTCCGGAGCGAACCCGCAGGAACATGGCGGGTCGGTATTGCGTATGTTGACGAAGAGAAGGGAAGTCTGATGTTTGACTCGGGCCACGACGGACCTTTCCACGTCCCGCTGGTTTCAGATCTACGCGGATGCCGGATAGCACCAGTCGAATTACCCGAAGGCAAAAGATGCCTGGAAGTGTCGTGTCCCACCCAGCCCCCCTTGGACCTGCTGCTACATCCTGTTGTGGCTGAAGAACGAGACCTCTGGCTTGCAGCTTTGCTGTGCTGGCAGCAGCTGAGACCCCCGAAGGTCAGGCTCTCGGGCGGCAGTCGGAGCTCAACCCCTCCCTCCTTGCGTCCAGTTGTCAGGAGGCGTGGTTCCGAGAACGGGACAAAACCCACCAATGCACTGATTAAAGTCGGCCAAGTGAGGCTTTGGGACAAAGGGTTGGCAAGCTCGCCAAGGGCCATTGTCAAAAGGTCTTCTACTCGTGATCTAAGATCGCCAACTACTTCTTGGCGAGTCGTTTCGTGCCTCCTGCAAGAGAACGGCGAAATCCGGCTTACCACAAACGACGGCGATGCAGTCATCGCCGTGGTCGAGCTCTCCCAGCTGTCCCGATGTGCCATTCAACAGCTCGACCGGTCGGTCCTTGATGAGGAATATTGCATCGGCATCTTCCCCCACTATTCTCCAATATCTACCCAGCTGTCCATATTCCGTCCAGTCTACATTGCCCTCGAAAACCGATTGCTGTTCGAGGTTTGGTTCGTCCTCCTCCGAGCATTCGCATTGCCCGACATATTCCGCTTAGACCCGCGTTTGTCGGAAGGTGCGATCGAAGTCACGGATCTAGAATCGGACCTTCCGGGCGAGATCTTTAGGATCGAGAAGACGATCAGCTTGCGGGTGACGGAAGCCAAGTTGAAACCTAGGAACAGCTCGCCAGACATCGGCTTCGTCGATCGACAGCCCAAAGACGCGGACCCTCTGATCGGCAACTACCTGGCCGAGGTCATATTGGATGGTGAGGTGCGCGCCCGATCTACGGTCAAGGCCGGAACCAAGAACCCTTTCTGGAGAGAAGACTATCGGTTCTCGGATCTTCCGCCAAGCATGCCACTGCTTTCCATCGTACTAAAAAGGGTGGATGGGAACCTCGAAAGTCTCAGCCACCAAGTACAGGCATCTCTCGGTCTATCCAAAACAGGCAGCCTCACGGAGGTGCTCTGCGGGTCTGTCGATATTCCTCTGGATCACGTCGAACCTGGAAAAGATTTTGAGAGGTGGCTTGAGATTTACGACGAACGGCAGCAAGTTATGGGCACAATGCTCGTGAAGCTTCATCACGAAGAACTCGTCGTCCTCCACTCCAAGGAATACCAGGCACTGTCAACGCTCCTTCACAGTTTTCCGTCTGGTGTCACTACACAGATCGCCGAAGCGCTTCCAGGCAACCTGCGGCGGCTGTCGGAGATTTTTCTCAACATATTCCAAGTTTCTGGTCACGCCAACGAATGGCTCCAGACGCTGGTGGAGGATGAGATTGATGGCATTGGCGGCAGCCAGAACCAGCTGAAGAAGTACCGGTTCAGCAGTCGTTTGAAGTCCAACGAGTCCTTGGAGTCGTCCAGCGGCAGAGAGCAGATCCTTCGCGATATGGGCAAGTCTCTTGCCGGGGAGGCCAATCTCTTATTCCGGGGCAACACTTTGTTGACGCAAGCCCTTGAGTTTCACATGAGGCGCTCGGGGAAAGAATACCTCGAGCAGATGCTGCAGGCCAAGATTGCTGAGATCAATGAGACCAACCCCAACTGCGAGGTCGATCCCAGCAAGCTCAAGCCTGGTGAAAACATTCAGGAGCACTGGAACCGGCTCATCCAATTGACCACTGAGGTCTGGCAATGCATCTGCAAAGAGCCCACCAAGTGCCCGCCGGAGCTTCGGTCTATCCTCAAGTATATACGAGCCGTCGCCGAGGACCGCTACGGCGATTGGCTGCGCACTGTCACTTACACGAGCGTGTCAGGCTTTTTGTTTCTCCGCTTCATCTGCCCGGCGATTCTGAGCCCCAAACTCTTTGGTTTGTTAAAAGACCATCCTCGGCCACGGGCGCAACGGACGCTCACACTCGTTGCCAAGGCGCTTCAGGCACTTGGGAACCTGTCTACCTTTGGCAAGAAGGAAGAATGGATGGAGCCGATGAACAAGTTCCTGGGTTCCAACCGGCAGTCAGTGAAGGATTACATTGACATCATCTGTTCGATCCCCGTCGAGCGCAACAAGGTGGCCCTGGGTCCATCCTACTCGACCCCCATCGCGATTCTCGGGCGGCTGTCACCGACAGCTCGTGAAGGGTTTCCGGCGCTACCTCACCTGATCGATCATGCTTACAATTTTGCTGCGCTCGTCAAGATGTGGACTGACGCCAACCCCATTGGCAATGGCGACTTCTCCAAGCCCATGACAGGCGAAGACGATATCCTGATATTCAACGAAATGTGCCTCGGCTTGCAAGAGCGTGCAGACCTCTGCTACTCTAGGATGGACAGTTCTCTTCATGAGACTGCGTCGCTACCCACTTCCGAGTACGCTGATGCGATGGAACATAACGCGGCCATGTTGGAATCCATGAGTATTTCAACCTATCAAACCAACAACTCGGCAACAAACTCTGCGAACAACTCGACAGTCTGGACTGAACAAGATCAATACCAACCTCCTCCTGGATCGGCTGGTAGCGACATGACGGTTGACGCTCCTTCGCGCAGGAGCCGTGAGCATCGCCGTGGCCGAGATTTCAGCGCTTTGAGGCAAATGTCTGGACACTCGGAAACTCCGTCGTCGCACTTGGCCACACTGAAGCGTAACGGAAGGGCCACCCGCCAAATTCTGTCCGGCATCATGAAGCCGTTCGCTCGGAGCGACTCGCCTGAATCGTCCCCGTCGACAACACGCGGCAAGAACATTGAGCGGTCTTGGAATGCTGGCTTATAGAATCATTGTACATGCGGCTGTTCTACTTCATCCTGCGGCAAACTGCCACTGGGGTTCACCTACAATCCCCCTTTGCATCTCCTCCACTTTTTCTTTTTCTTTTCTTTCATCTATTCAAACGAACACGACTCAGAAGCCCAAATGGCTCAACGACAACCACAATTTCTGCATTATTATAACGAGGAGGAGATTTGAACACGCGTACTTGAAGCGTAAGGAAAGCGGGTCGGTCGGTCAACTACTTTCTTACGCCGGGATGGAGGCAAGTCGGGTCGATTGGGTCGGCAACTTCGGCGTTTCTCTGTTCCCAAAACACGGTTATCCAAGGAAGCTCGCCAGAGATTGTCAGGCGGGCATTGGTAGGATGGGCGACCCTCCCCCCCCCCCCCTCCTTTTCCGATTCTACTCCTCTGTTTCCCGCCTTCCCTTCCTGGCCAGCTTCTTCAGCATGTAAGGCCAGCGAGTCGCATCATGGGACACGACGAATATACCCCCTTCAGACATATCATGATTAGCGTTGCGCGTCCTGTCCAAGAGGTTCACGAGATTCAGTACAGGCAGACAGACATACATGTATATACCAGTAGAATAAAGCACCGGATAAGCATTCAGCATGTGTACAATATAGTGATGTTAATTTTTTCTTCCAGCCAGAGGTATCTACGCGAATCCTTGAATTGGTTATGGGCTGTTTCCTTCTCGATCCTGGCACCTCCGTACGCCCCCAGTGTGTTCTGATAGATCAAGAACAGTACCCTTGTGTGTGTGTGTATGTGTTTCTTTTGTCACCCGAAATCACAGTCATCATTCTTCTCTCGTGTTGGCTGCCTGCTCTATAGGCGGCTGCCAAACCCTTTTCTTCCTCCCGCACTCGCCTCCACGTGGACACTCTCTATTGGAAGAACTTCTTGTACGCCGCCTTCTCCTTGGCCGCACGGGCAGTCGCCTTCTGCTTGACGGCGTTGAGCTCGTTGATAATGGCCTTATCATCAGGAACGATATTGTGTGCCTCTTCGAGATCCCTAATAGCAGCCTCCTCGTCCTTGAGGCGGACGTTGGCGAAGCCGCGGCGGTAGAGGGCTTTGGCACGGTCCACATCCTTGATGCCCGGCACCTCGAGGGCGAACGTAGCCGACTTGACGGCGTCCTCCCAAGCCTCTAGCTTGAGGCTCAAAAGGGCCGAGTTGTTGTTGAGGGAGAAACGAAGAGCCTCGAGTTCGGTCTTGACGGAGGGGGGTTCGTTCTCGAGGTCCGGCTCCTCGTTGAGGTAACGAAGGCCCTTTTCATACTTCTCAAGGCCGAGGTTGAAGTCGCCGGCCTTGAAGGCCTTGTTACCAAATTCTTTGCAGGCTGTGGCGATCTTGACGACCTCCTTGGCGTCGGGGGGGCTTGCGCAGTCCTCGGGGAAATCCTCATAGGTATCGCCCATAGCGTCGGGGGCTTTTACGTCGGCCGCAAGGGCGGCGTCGCCGGTGAGCTCGCCGCAGTCGGCGATGACAGCGTCTTTCACGGGCTTGTCACCCGTCTCAGTCTGGAGGTTTTCGACGTGTCGGACGACCGATTTGCCGTTGAGGACTTCACCGAAGACGACGTGCTTGTTGTCGAGGTGGGGTGTCGGTACGGTGGTAAGGAAGAACTGGGAGCCGTTGGTGTCTGCGCGTCGCAATTGTCAGTGGCTGCAGTCAAACCGTTGCTTCCAGACACAGCAGGGTTACTCACTAGGCCCAGCGTTGGCCATGGACAGGAGGAAAGGGCGGTCGTGCTTAACGGGAAAGGCCTCGTCCTCGAACTTTGCGCCGTAGATGGACTCGCCGCCGGTGCCATTGCCGGCGGTGAAGTCACCGCCCTGAATCATGAATTGCTTGATTACGCGATGGAAGGTAGAGCCCTTGTAGTGAAGAGGCTTGCCGGATTTTCCCAGGCCCTTCTCGCCAGTGCAGAGGCAGCGGAAGTTCTCGGCCGTCTTGGGGACGAGATCGCTGTAAAGCTCCATCGTAATACGGCCGACGGGCTTACCGCCGACAGTAATGTCGAAGAAGACACGGGGGCGCGTCGGCTTGGTCTCGTTACCCTCAGCAGACATATTGACTGTTTGGTGGTGTTTCTATTGGTCTGGGCTGTGTTGAAATTGGTTCAGTCTGTTGAAAAGGTGAGGTTGCGAGTCTGAGCTCTATACAGTCAGTGAGAGAAAGTGCGGGGTAGCAGATCAGGTCACCACAGAATAGCTAGTGCCGTATGTGATTGAAATTTGCAAGAAATCTGTAGCTATTTGGCAATTGAAACGTAGAGTCGAAGACTTTGGGAGATGGATCGAAGACACGCTCAGGAAAAAGGCCAATGGCTAAGAAATAATGTTGCCGATGACCGACGATAAATGCTCCAGCAAAGAGCTCAGGTGGGGGTTGTCGCTGGAGGTACAGTGCGATGGAACTCTCTGGAATCCGATGCCTGGTGCGGGGCAGTCAGTCAGGGGAGGGAAAGCACTTGTGCCCTGCATGGTTCGCCGGCAAGGAGCGACTGTTTACTCTGTTTGACCAATCAGAATCTGCCTCCCTGCCAGTATCCTTCAACATCTGAGAAGAACGAAGAACTCGGACCTTTACATTTGATTGTTGATTGTAGTAAGGGCACGCCGCACGTACTTGCAGACAGAGCAGCTGCGAAGCCCTTCCAAAATCGCGAGAGCCACGTTACTGCTCAATCATCATTGTCATGGTCTTGTCTATGCCTATACAACTCATCTACCGTCTGCCATGGGAATGGGCCACGCTGTTTGCTCTATTTGATCGTCCCTGGCGTCATACAGCTGTAAATTGTTGAGGAAAGCGAACCTTTTTTAATTTTGTTTTCTGCCACACGGGACGCTGTGGGCTTTGTGCCAGGCCCTGTCTCGCCAGCATGGAATCTACAAATCACCCCGGGGCATCACCGAGCGGTTTGTTCACAGAGCAAATCGTGTTCCCGTAGCCCGTAGCCACTCAAGGCTTCTGCACAGGCTCTGTGTTCAGCTCAAACGTAACCTAGCATCAATGGAAGTCAGTGTACAACTCTGCAATAAAGTTGGAAGGGGCACAAACGGGGCCATCGTTGGTCGACGACACAGCCATCATGGCCTGAAACCGTCCGTCCTTGATCCTGTCCGCCGCGTAATTGTCTTGCACCCTTTGCAGAAAATAGTGATAGAGCTTCTTGGCATCTTCGGCCGGCGCGCTGAGACGGAAGTCGGGCTTGTTCTTGACAATCTTGGCGAATAGTGTGAACTGAGATACTGGATTGAACATCAAATGTCAGAAACGCCAGCCTCGGGCGTGGGGGACTACACTTTGCGTACCGCATAGGACTTCTCCGTCAATGTCCTGGACCGTTCTCTTCCACTGGAACGGGATTAGAGGTAAAGTGGATTAAGGATGGGAGAGATAGCGAACGCACTCTGCCGCCGGCGTCATCATCCCACATCTTGAGCTTCAACACCTTATTTGCAAGAATCTCGGCATCTTTCTCAGTGTCGCCTGGAGCGACAGCAGCGAGAACGAGAATGCCCCTCCCAATTGACGAGATGACCTGGTTGTCCACCGCCACTGAGGCGGATAAGACGCGCTGGACGATGGCTGGTAAGGAGGCTGTCAATACATCGACGATAAGCACGCATGTGAGAGAGTCTCACCTTTCATTTTATTTATATTCGTCCTGCCTCCTCCCCTTCTCGAATAACGTAACTAAGTTCCCACCCGAGGCCCTCAAGGTACCGGACGACAGGAGGTTGGCCGGGTTCAGTGCCAAGCTGGTAGGGTTCTCACACCCTGATTGATTGTCCGTACCGCGACTCTATCAAACAGACACCCGGACGAGGGCAGATGTCAAAACACAAACGAAGCAGCTAGTTAGCGCCAGTGTGTCAATGTCGCCGGAAAGCTCTGGGAAGCTGTCACCCGAGCGTGAGAAACAAGCAAGCAAACGGGACAGCAAATTGACACCGGAAAACAGCGACTTGCCAGCGAGGGTTGTATTTCGAGTGTCCAGGCAGGGGCTGTAAATGACCAAGGTATATTGATTGGTCGGTTGGTTCGTTAGTAGCAGACATAGATTGATCCCATGTATATTGTACACTGCTGCAAGTGCTCTGCTGGTAGACTTGATTTCAGGCTGGTTCCTGGACGCGACAGAGACTGGCAGCTGGCAAGGCTGGGTTGAACAGTGGTCCGTGTCATCATCTCGGCCATGCCACCAAAGTAGCTGCAACTTTATCACTGTTAAGAGCAAGAATGACATGTCCCTTCTACTCTTGGTTCTGCTGTTGCCGGAAAGCAGTATATGTGACGGGAAAACATATCCGTAACTCCTAAGAAATCATTTAATGACTTCAGCAACTTTTCAGAACCCCAATACCCCATTCGGTAGATGTTCCTTCTGTTAAACCTTTTCTTCTGTCTTCACTCACTAGCGTAAAGTGGGTACCCTGAACCTATGCCTTCCGCACAGCAACTGCCCTCCAGCTCATTCTGCTTTATGCGCAGAACTTCAACCCATCAAACGCCTCACTGTGGACAAGCACACTTGTATCGCGCAACCAACGAACAAACGCCGGTAAATACGGCGCAGCAGTTGTCACACTCAAGGGACAAATACTGCCGACCCTCCTCTTCCATCGCGTGCACCCTTTGATCCTTTTGAGGACTGTTTGCTACACGAACACAAGTCCGATTCAAAAACCACCATTATTCACACATCCGACACACCCAACCCGAGGGTTATCGAGACACATAACTGGGCCTAGTCTCTCTATTAATTCTGAGACAAAGACCGGCAAAATGGCAGCACGAAAACTGCAACAAGAAGTCGACAAGTGCTTCAAGAAGGTGGCGGAAGGTGTGGCCGAATTCGAGGCCATTTACGAAAAGATTGAGCAGTCCAACAATATCTCCCAAAAGGAGAAGCTGGAAGACAACCTCAAACGCGAAATCAAGAAGTTACAGAGGCTTCGCGATCAGATCAAGACATGGGCGGCAAGCAACGACATCAAGGACAAGGCTCCTCTACTGGAGCACCGCCGACTGATCGAGACGGTTGGTTCACTTCCACAGGTCGCGAACCCCTTCCCGGCGGCCCTGCTAACCCCTATGGCAGCAAATGGAGAAGTTCAAGGCAGTCGAGAAGGCCATGAAGACGAAGGCATACTCCAAGGAAGGGTTGGCCTCTTCAGCGAAGCTCGATCCCCAAGAACAGGCAAAGGCGGAAGCAAGCGATTTCCTCAACAATATGGTCGACGAGCTGGAACAACAAATCGAGACTCTGGAGGCCGAAGCCGAGGCGATACAGGCGACTATGAAGAAGGGCAAGAGCCAGACTGCCAAGGCGGAACGAATGGCTGAGATTGAGCGCATCATCGAGCGGCATAAGTGGCACCAGGGCAAGCTCGAGCTTATTCGGAGGTCCCTAGAGAATGGCGGAGTCGATACGGATCAGGTTACCGATCTTGAGGAGACGATTCGATATTATGTCTCGGACGGCATGAACGACGACTTCATCGAAGACGAAGAGATGTACGAAGAGCTCAATCTGGATGAGGAGGAGGGCGTATACGGCGTTCCTCAGGATGGCGACAAGAACTCTTCGCAAGACACCCAATCTTTGGCGGACGAACCCACACCGGAACCCGAGATCGTGAAGCCTCCTCCGAAGCCAAAGGCGGTGGCGGAAGCATCCGCATCAGGGCGGAGGTCCAGTGCGCAATCCAAGTCCCCTCTACCCGCGCTGGCAACTTTGCATACGCCATTACAGACTATCAGCAGCAATGGCGCTGCAAATGGACCGGCCATGAAGCCAGCCATCGTCCCCGCGAGACCAGCCGAGGGCCTCAAATACGCATCGGCTGCGGCGGCTGCGGCGGCATCAGACAAGATCGGCATTTCTCCCTTGCCACCTCCACCAGGCGCTGCACCGATCAACTCAGGAACCCCGGTTACGCAATCCAAGAGCAGCGTTGCGGGCTCTCCAGCAGCCACGCCGGCACATCCTGTCGTGGCGAAGGAACCAGAACCCAAACAGTCTGCAGCGCCCTCAAGCAGCGCAAGCGAAACCCCGGCGACAGTTTCGAAGCCGACACCGGCTCAGACCAAGGCGGAGAAACGTGCGCTCAAGAACCAAGCTGCGGCGGAGGCATCGGCAGCAGCCAAGGGTGGGTCTCGGTCCATAGATTGCCAATTGCATGACGTACTGACATTTTCAGCACCTCAAACAAACGGCGGCGCAAATGGTGTGAGGCCCTCTGTAGAGGAAGAAGAGGAGTCGATCTACCACCTCCCCTCCTCCCTGCAAGACCTCGTCGAGTCTTTCGAGGTATCTCGTAAGCGGCCAGCGCCCTTCTCTTCGCCTTCAACGCAACGCATGCTCCAGGCAAGCCAGGCCATGTGCCCTGACATTATGGACACGGACGTGCCCAGGACCTACCGTCCCGAGCTGCGTCTGAATTCAACTGGTGTGGGCTTTCCCCAGGAGCCTCTCGCACTGTTCGACGACCCGCGACTGTACTCGCGAATCGACCCCGACACACTCTTCTACGTCTTCTACTACAAGCAGGGCACGCCTCAACAATACCTGGCCGCCAAGGCGCTGAAGGACCAGAGCTGGAGGTTTCATAAGCAATACCAGACCTGGTTCCAGCGCCACGAGGAGCCTAAGAACATCACCGAGGAGTTTGAGCAGGGTACCTACCGTTTCTTCGACTACGAGAGCACTTGGTAAGTTGTCGCCCGGATAGACGGCGTGATGGAAAGTAGCGACTGACAGGATACGCAGGATGAACCGCAGAAAGGCGGACTTCAAGTTTGCGTACAAATTCCTGGAGGACGATGTATGAATAGGCGACGATGGTCACAGGGTTTTATGCCTGGCGTAGCCTCGGATTGGGATGGGGGGCCTCGAAACATGGGTATCGGGCGGAACGGCGTTGCCTATTTTTTGCGGAAACATACCGCCAAGCCCATCTGGCTCTTGTTTGTTGTTGAAGTACACTGACTATTGACTGGCTCTGAAAGAGGAGGCGGAAGGCCACCTCGATTCGGCATTTGCGCATGATGACAGCCCCTTCGCAACCCGTGTGACCATAGACGAGCATCAGGGTGATTGTGAGGCGTACTATCTGTAATGACAGCCATGTTCTCACGGGGGGAGCGGGATTTATGCTCGGCCGAATAAAGACTAGGCAAGAACACCGGACACACCGTCTGGCGCTCCGTCCTGAGTCCGCTCTCTACACGGCAAGTATCACGGCCGCTGTTGGCGAACATCCCCACGATCTACACTTGCACCATGTGGCTCGTTCGTCCGGGGCAATGAAAATGAACTAGGTAGGGTGTGGACGTGCCGCTGGACATTCCGAATGGCTCGAATGATGATCGAGGCTGAGGCATTGATGACGAAGCTACCTTGGGGTGGGTTGCAGCGAAGCTATCCAGAGGGATACACCAGCGTTGCCATTCTGCAATCAAGCAACTCCGCCACTGTTCGCATCACAAGTCGGGCGTCAAGAGGCCGGGCGTGGTGTGTTGAAGGAGCGCCAGATGTAAGGTGACGGTAAAGTAGGTCGTTGGGGCGGTGAATCTGCAAGTATTCCTGCCCACCTTGTGCTTGATAAGTTCGGAATGATATGCCTAAGAAGAAGCAACTCGACGAAGTCCCAAGGTAAATGAACAAGGCGTGCCGAGGTAGGTAGATACTGTAGATGGTGTAGTGAGAAGAAGGTGGCGGGGCTCGAAGCAAAATGCAGCAAGCAAGCCCAGGTCGTCACGCACCGCACTTGCCTCTTTGGATTTAGCGGTGGAATGTTTCTAGAAGGACTTTGGACCAAGCCCACCCTGACCCACCGCCCTTCGAGCCTTCTCAACCCGACCCAACTCCTACCTAGGTAGTTTAATTAAATAGTACCCAGCAGGCAGGCAACATTGAGCCAGAGGGAAAGTCCAGACGATGATGACCTTGTCTGGACAAGGTTCTTTGTGGATACCCACCAGATATCACTTACCACTTACTCTCCGTACTGAGGTAGGTCATCACAAACTCGTTGGAACCCACATCTCAACTACCTACTCAAAGCTACCTACTTCGTACATACGGAGTACAGTACACTCACTACAACATAACACACTGCAGCGACTCCGTGTTCTTTTCTTCCAGAAAATGGCTCGTCCGAACACTATCTCCTAGTCGCACACGATCTGCGCCTTCTTGAAAATCCAACAGGCAAACAAGCAGCTTCATTCTTTTACCTCATCGGGTTGGCCTGCGCTGCCTGTCAGACGGGTGGTCAAGCACGCACCCGCCGCCCCGCGCTTCATCCGGAACCAGGGGGGAATCGGGCTTGGACGGTCGTGGCTTTTTTTTTTTTGCCCTTTTGTTTCCTTGTATGGAACAATGATAATTCGCGCATAGAACAAGGCGTCTATCCGCAATTTTCATGTGCATCTGACCCGAAGGTGCCATTGCGCGAGAAACCAAAAGAAAAAACCAATATTCTGCACATCTTACTCTCCCTTGCATCATTTACCGCTATCCTTGCTGTCACTGCCTGGACCAATGCAACCAATCAAGTCCACGTCGGTCGAATCGTACCGAGGAATAAGGATAGCTGGACTGTTGGCTCCCACCCGGTTAACTTGGGTCTCAGGCGATTCAGGTGGGCAATATGCACCTCCACGGCGGATCCAGCGGGCTAGGTAGGTAGCCTGACTCCGATGGAAAAAAAAATACCTACTTTACCACGTACCTCTAGCCAGTCAATGGTTACCCTGTATCCGTAACCGCGCTGCACGTCCCAGCAAACAAGCACCGCATGGCGTGTGAACGTCTGGTCTGTCGCCTCTCATGGCAACATCAAACGAGGTACTACCTAGGTACAGTACAGTACACTACTTCGTACAGTACCTGCTCCGTACCCAAGCTTGCTATCGTCTGCGCGAGGCGCGCTATGACTTTGCCTACCTTATTGAGAACGAACCAATAACGGCCTCGTACGGAGTACTTTGCCGTACCATTATTCTCGGCCGATTTTACCCTGGACCCTGCACAAGCGCAAGGACTGGGACTGCAAGCGTTCACGCGCCCACTAGTGTGGCAGTGCGGGCCCAGGCAACGGAACGGAGTACGGGTAGTTGGACCGGGTGATTTTGGTATTTGGCCCGTATCCCGTGCAATAACATTTATTTCCCCTAGGCCCTTGAATACTAACTCTAGCATTGCTCTAGCCAGTATCTTTCTAGATCGTCTCTCTCTCTCTCTCTATGTCTCTCTTGCCCTTTTTTTAATAATAATAAAAATAAGAAGAAGAATAGTTTCTAGTGAGTGCATTCAGTAGTGTAAGTAAGTCTAGATAGGGGGGGCTGTTAGTGCACTTTTGTGGGGTGAATGGATGCTTTGACTTTGTGTGTACTTAGGAAGCTCTTGCTAGAAACAGCAGGATACGGGCCAAATACTAAAACAACACGGGCCAAATACCCGCACGCCAGGCAACAGCGAGATATCCTTCCAGTCAAGCCTTCGCCTCCGCGATTCCGATCTTCAGTCTATCCTGTCAGCCATAGGTATCACGGTCCTGCCAAGTTTCGCCCCCCGGTATTACCTCTTGCTAAACAAATACAGGTACAACCCATTGGCATGCCAGTGAGCGATACCTACCTACCTAGGTAGATAATCTGTCGCCGCGCCATGATGACATACGCAGCACCAATATGTACCCGCCCCTGTCGCCGTCCCACCCGCTTTATTTGACCTTATGTTGGATACGGTGCTTTGCGACCCCAAATCCGACTTGACTGACCATGATCTCGACCCTGCCGGCCGTGTTTGTATGCACTTGGTGCACTATAAACATAGTACTTTCGTATAGCGGAGCACCAGGACCCTTTCCGTAATGGCCTTCTTCGTGCCCCAGTTTATCTTTTGGGTCTGCTAGGCATGTCTTGGGTCACTCAAGTCCCAGTCAAGGTCACTCAATGCTGACTGCCCAGCCGGAACTGGCCCCCCCCCCTTGAGCCATTGAGCCATTGAGCCCTTGAAATTCAAGGCCCGTCCGTTTAAAGAAACCCCTCTCATAATCATATGCACCTCTCACTTAACCCCACCAGCCCTGTCAAGCGATAGGTTGGGCGCATCGTCATGGGAGTATCTGGCGGGTCTTGGGCTCACCCGGTTCCAAAGGAAACCAGTCTGTCGTCTTCCCAACCACAAGCAACGCATGCATCTCTGCAGAACTTGACGCTGTTGATGTGGTGGCTGGCGACTTCTAAGCCCCCTTCTAGAAGTATGTCACTCACCGAGGGGCCGAGGATTGCCCTTCGTACTTACAACCCGGTGGATGAACCCCAGCATTTGCATTTGTTTCCTCACTTGACGCCGTCTGGGCACAGGCAACTCTATCCTATCTTCACCATCTGCGGCAATAGACCGGAAAGGGGCGGGGGCTGAAGTAGCCCTTTTGAGGCTCCCCATAGCCAAGACCGTCCGTCCTACGGAGACGAAGCCATGTGCTGGTGGGCATCCATGAATGACCCCATCCGCCAGCACCCCGTGTATCTGTGCCGCTTGACGTATCTGTACCGCACCGCCCTTATTCCTTCCAGGCGGTGAACTTGGCTTTGCCTCATCCTGCTCATACTTGAACCGCCCATTTCCCCCGTGGGTTTTGAGTTTGGTAATCACTTCGACACTCCACCTGTTCCATCTTTCCGTATCTTAATCTGTCGTTTAGAGACTGCCTGCCCGACTTCACACGAACAGGCTTCCACTCCCTTGCGAACGTTGATGCATAGCAAGACATTCTACTGCCGCCCTCCCACCCCTCAACCGCAATCGAGCTTTCTCCAAGGGAAGCTGTTGGTGAGCCATCATCTCATCCGTTGAAAGTCTGGCACAGACCAAATTGTGTAAGTGGCTGCGTTTTCTTGGCTCCGGACGGCAGTCTATACTACTGCTTACCTCTGTCTATCTCCTTTTGCCCCCCCCCCCCCCCCATTCTCGCCAGCCCGGCCTTCCCATACTGAACTACTACTAGCCAGGGGCCGGGAGACAAAACGATTTAGACAGCACGAAATCTTGACTTTGTTTTGGCGGAACAATGGACAGCCAATATCACCTCGGTACAAATTACTATGTTAACGCAACATCCCCAGTGTCGCCAGGAGACTACCTTGACTCTTCCACGTTCCTAGAGGCTCCGGAACTTGCGCGTCAGCTATCCGACGTCAGCTCTAGAGGACCTCTTACACCCTCTTCGTACAGCTCTTCCCCCGGGATGTCATACTCGTATCCGCCCAACATGAGTCATTCTCTGGCGGCCAATTACGCGGACAGCTACGACGAGAGCTACGGAGATAGCTATGCGGCATATTACAGCGACGATTATACGAACGGCCCATCTTCGTCGGCACAGCAAACGTCAGAGCCTTACCGCGGAAGCATCGACTGGTCCCAGTACGACTATGTTCCTACTGAAGACGGAGGTTACTGGCAAATGAAACCGAGATATGTTCCTGCAGGACAATTTCCAGCAGTGATACCCCACCAAGGGTACGTGACAGCTCTTACACAACCACGAACGAGCGATGCTAACGATACTGTGTGCAGGGGTCAAGAGCAACAAGAAGCGGTAGATTATAAGTTCCCCTGTCTGGAGGCGGGGTGCACAGCGAACCCGTTCAAGCGCAAAGCCGATCTCGAGAGGCATTACAGACAAGTCCACCAGGACCCGTCCAAGAAAGAGGCTCACAAGTGCGACTACCCGAAGTGCTCGCGGAGGAACGAGCCGTTCGGACGACGAGACCATTTCCGGGACCACCTGCGAGATTACCACAACGAGGACATCTTCAAGCGAGGCACGCACGTGGAAGACGGCTGGCTCAAAGGACGCAACCTCTCGTCGCGGTGGTGGCGGTGCTCGAAATGCTTGATCCGAGTCGACGTCAACTCGTACCCCGACCACGTCTGCCCAAAGTGCAAGAACCCGTGCGAAGACAAGCGCAAGCGTGCGAGAGGTTGGCACTGAGGGTCGTTCGAGGGTACTGCCCCCGCGTGTTTACCACCGGGCGGTAAGAAGCTGATGCCTGGAGATGAAGATCACACCCGCGCCCATCCACGCCCACGCGCGCAACTGCACCTGCACGAATGTTTCCCCACATGAGAAGGTAGCGATCAATGTTCGCGCCGTAACACAAGCCACATTTGGAATCCAGGAGCCGGGGTAGTTATCCGAAGCCGACACGACATGGACAGCCTGGCAAGGAACCTCGGTTTCCTGTTTGGTCAGGTCCGCTCCCAAACAGTGCGGCTGGGGCAACACAAGCTCATGACGCTGGCAGCGTAGGGGCATATAGCAGGGCCAATCATGTCGGGGTCGCCTCGGCCACGCTGCAGCTCCCTTTCTCTTTCGGAACTGGACGGCCGGCGCGGTAGGTAGCCATACCCAGGCTTTCCGTACCGGGACCAAAAGGGCCATGAGGTGACGCCTCGCGCCTGGCCTGCGATTGGGCGTGGTCAGCATGATCCCAGGCATCCATGTGGACCGGGGAGGGTTGCGATGCGTCGTTCGACGTCAAAGCTATGCCCAAGCGGGAAGGCTTCGAGAAGGGTTCCATGCGGGCTATGGGGCTTTGGCCGCTCCACGTCCGACACCGACGGCGGTTGTGATCCCTTGGGAATCATTTCAGCCAGTTGCTGTGCTTGATTTGTACGAGGGATGGAACGCTCAAGCATGCGTACATAGCTAGGCTGACAGCAAGGCAGTCCTTAGCGTCGCTGGGTGTGTGGGTGGGTACGGATGCAGGTGTGTGTGTGTGTATGTGTGTGTGTATGTGTGTGTGGTGATTGACGACGATATACTCCTAGTCAGAGAGAGGCTGGTTGTGGTATCGTTTTGCTGCATGGCAGCGGGGGGCTGTGTCTTTCTTTACTTCTTCTTTCCTTTCTGGTTCTGGTTTGGTTCTCTTTGTAACTGGGGGGGTATGCGTGAGAGGGGGAAGAGACGGACGGATTGATACGACGGATGACGATTGGAGCACCTTGCAGATGTGGCGCAAGGCATATTCGGGATGGTGAGAGGTGGTTTTAATGGTTGGGTGTGGGTCGATTTTGTCGGTCTTCTCGTACTCGAGGCATGGATGGCATTCAAGGGTCTTTGGCCGCGCTAATCGGACAACGGATGGTCATGCATATAAGACGGCGACGGGGCTTACCGTTCTCCGGAAGCGGGACACCTCTGGTTTTCTACTCTTTCATCACCCTTTTCTTCTTTGCTTATTTAGCAACGATGGACGTTGCTACGACATCAAACGATGGCAAACATCTAGGCTGTTGGAGGGGGGGCAACGGCGCAATGGATAAGGCAGAAACAGAAGGGAAGGGATGACGGGGGAAAAGAGGAAGAGAGCAATCAAGATAAAAGATACCCTATTTGGATAGCGCAGCCGTTTCGAATAAATCGCACCGCATCGCATTGCATCGCATCGCACACGGCTGACGGGAGCGGAAGGCCAAGTACATATGATGAGCCCACCCCACCGATGTCTCTGGCCTGGAAGGGAGTGACGAAGTGGAACAGCCAAAATACCCTAGAGAGGCCTTGAGTCAGCCAAGATAAGCGGTTGTGGAATTGGTTTGGTGGTGGATGGATGGAAGTGAAACAGGCCTATTCGGTTGCGTTAGCACAGGAATGGTCCGCCGAAACAGAAACAGCCTTGCGGGAGTGTCTGACGATGGCACGATGGGGACAGCGCATGTTATTGTCGGTTCCTCTTTGGGTCATATTCGGAGTACAAGTATTGGGACTGAGAGAGGGAGAGAGAGCGAGAGCGCGTGTGTGTGTGTGTGTGTGTTGTTTGTACATACCTAGGTAGCTAGCATGTATGTGTGAGGTACTGGGTAGGTGTGGAGCAGCTGAGAGAAGACTAAGCCTAGCATTCCCTGCAGGGTACAGGGAGACGGATGGTGGTGGCTTAGAATCGACAGATTTGGCGCACATACGCGGATGGTGGCGCATGGGGAGAATTGGGACTTTGGTGTTGGAGGTGGGTGATTGGCGATGTATCACACATGAAGAACATACTGTCAATGCACTCCCCCGCATGTCATGGTTTCTGGTGATCGCCCGCTGCGGAGCTCTCCAGACCAGGGGCGGTGGTGAACTTTGCAAGAGCTAGTGTAAGAGACAGACACACACACACAGAGGGAGAGAGAGAGAGAGAGTGTGTGTGTGTGTGTGAGTCAAAGAGAGGCTGCGCAGTGTACGTGTATGGCTCAGAAATGAGGAATCTTGGCGGGGGTGCATGGGTACAGCGTTTATGCTTATTGGAGTGTGTGTGTGTGTGGGAGAAACTGGGCTGTGATGGATGCTCTTATTTGCCGACGTACGGAATCATCTGTACATCCAGCGCGCGCGCACGCGAACACAGGCACATCACCTGCATCATAGTGCGGCCAGCCAGCCAGACAAGCCCTACCCACCTGCTTGCCTGTCTCCCCTCGGCCTTGGGGAAACAGCAATAGCGCCAGTAGTTTAAAAGAAACCTTGCTTTGCGGTCGTAGGAGCGGGCCGGGATTGGAGTCGGGTGCAGCGTCATCACGGCGCAGCGTCATCATGGTTCACTGTCGTGGCCCAACGAAAACAACAATGAGGATTCATGTCTCTGGGAATCGAACAAAAGGACACCCTCTGCAGGGTGCGTCGGTGGATGTGGTGTGTTCCGGGTAGACAACGCCAGCGAATATGCCCTCCCTCGGATGCGGCACAACGGCGTGGGGAAAAGATGTTGATTGCTCGACCTCATGACCGACTATCCCATTGACCGCAACCGAATGTCGTAAATTTGTAGATCGGTAGGGGAAAACGGAGAAAAATAAAACAAAACAAAATAAAATAAAATAAAAACGGATAAGAGGGACCTGCTTGGATACGCGCTTCACTACCTCAGTAAAGGAAAAGGGATAGGGCTGAGCCGTTTCTGGGTGGTCAAGGGGAAGGATTGAGACATTGGCACTTACGTTTAGATTAGCGGTGTTTAGATACCGTCAAGGTACACCACACCATCCGGCCGCTTGGCCGTTACATAGCCTGCATACGGAAGGAAGAAGTACCTCCCGTCCGAGATGAATAGAGACGCCGAATGCAAAGGACATGCGCGAGACCATCACAGCTGAGACGGAGGTATACGTAGGCGTCCGAGGAAAAGGGGGCCGTGAGGCATGAGACTGGCGAGAGAAGGACAGCCATATCTGACCGGCAGATTCGGCTGCAGGCTGCAAGAGTTGCATCGCCGAGGTTGGGCTGAGGTTACGGTTGGCGGGGTCCTTTTGTGTGTGTGTATGTGTGTACGTGACTGACTCGGCCGTGTGCTTTTCGGTCTTGCTATTGGCATGGATTGCTAGGTGATATTGTTGATCGGTCGGTCAGTCGGTCATATATGCACAAGGCTCCGCGGACTGCCGGTGGAATATCCACGACCGGGGCGATGACGCCGTGTCAGGGACGGAGGTTCGGAGGGATCCACACGTGACATCAGCTTGGATTATGCTTATTAGGTAAGCCGGCTTGCTCGAGGATAGGTAGAGTTGTCTACGCAGCACCTAGATAGGTACCTAGGTAACCAATGTAGGTAGGTACCTGAGGCAGAAGAGGAATCTCGGTGGCCTGAGCTCGGTGTTGGAGGTCGGTTTTCGCGGGTCGAGCATCGCCGAGATCGGAGAGGTCCAGCTCCGCTTTGCGGCGGAAAAAAAGAGTCATTATGGGTCTCCGCCAAATTTTCCAATCTTCTTCTTTTCCTTTGTTGAAGTTATTGCAAGGGCTCTTTTCATCGACGAGTTCCTGGGTAGATACTAGTGCGAATGTCGAGAGCTATGCGGAGTCCCGCGACTTCGGCAAAGGGGTAGAAATGTGCCAGCGCATTTTAACACCTGCATTATCGCGAGACGCCCGCCAGTGCCTCGACTCTAAGCTCTCGATCTTGCCTATAGATCAGCAAGACTTCACGTCCGTCAGGCAATGAGTCACATCGGCCGAGCAGCGTCGAGCAACAGCAAACGAAACAGACATTCATCACGATGCGCACAGCACCTTCGTCCGTTAGGAGGCTTCAACACAATAACATTGGATGCTGTTTCGCCATGTTTGCTTTCCCCGCACGAAGCTCTCTGGCAGCATGTGGGGAAGTGACGCAGAGAGGCCCTTTTCTTTAACCCTTCCAATCAGACTCCTTCCGTGCAGTGTTCCCGTCCCTTTTACCCGTTCCGTTGACGTATCAGCATTGATCCGCAAACAGCAGAATGGGGGTCAAGGGTCGGGTCACAGGTGCTTCTTCTGAGACAGGAAGAGCTGACACCTGCAGAACGAGACTTTTTCGCTGCAGAAGATTGTCGTGTTGATTCCGTTGATGCATTGAGCACGGCTCGACGCCAAAGACAACAACAGTTGAAGGATAAATTGTCGTAAATAACGGGTACTTGGTTGGCTCAAGGTTTTGTCCAAGACTACATGCATGCCGATATAGGATCACAAAAAAGGACTCATGTCCAACCTGACAAGTCAAGGACCGACCGAGCAGGTCCGAGGTGGGGAGGGGGTCCCCTCCCTTCTCCTGACCAGGGCCGATGTTATCCATCCATGGAATTGGTCCTTCTGCTTTTACCTCGCAAGCGCTGCGGCCAGTGTTCAGTTACAGGCACCATACAAAATACCCGCAAAACAGAACTGCGCGGTATCTATACTTCAATATCTCTAGGAGCTTTGTTCGGCTGGCCCGCCCACATCGGTCACCGGAAAAAAAGCACTGTGACGATCTCGGCTCGGCTGCCGTCCCGCCTTGCTGTTGCGGTTCTGTGCTGTTTGACTCTTGCTCAACTCCTGCTTGACTCTTGCCCTGTACGAGTTTAATTGCAACCGGTCGCTTCCCTCTCACCTCTTCCTTTACAAAGCGGCTTGCCATTAACCTTTGCAAGCTTCCCCTCACCATCATCTTCCTCCCCGAGCCGGACCTACTTCTAGCTCGCAGCTTCGCGATCGTCATCAACTGGTGGTAGCTTGACTCTTGCGCCTCCGCCCCGTACGTCCTTCTCCTCCACTCTTGAGGGAAATCTGCAGCAAGCCAACACAGGCACGGAAGTCACATCAGCTGCCGGATCACACGCTACCCGGCTTCTCCCAGGAACCGCGGCCACCCTCCAGCCGTCCCCGCCCGCCGGTCAACGACCGAGAAGCCGAAAATACCCTTCATATTCACGCGCAACCGTCGCCACTACCCAATTTCGACCGCCATCATGAACGCAGCCCGTTTCCTCCGCCGACCCGCAACTTTTGCCCTTCGGCCATCCTTCGTCGTCCCCCCCTCCAGCTTCTCCTCCGCCCCCGCGTCATTCATCGCCGTCCGCACAATGGCGTCCGCCATCCAGAAGATCAAGGTCAAGAACCCCGTCGTCGAGCTCGACGGCGACGAGATGACCCGCATCATCTGGCAGACCATCAAGGACAAGTTCATCCACCCCTACCTCGACATCGACCTCAAGTACTACGACCTCGGCCTGCCCTACCGCGACGAGACCAACGATCAGGTCACCCTTGACGCCGCCGAGGCCATCAAGAAATACTCGGTCGGTGTCAAGTGCGCCACCATCACCCCCGATGAGGCCCGTGTGGAGGAGTTCAAGCTTAAGCAGAGTAAGTTTGCTGTTATATTCGCCCGCTTGGGACTTCGGCCATGTGTTGGAAATCCTTCAATCCTGCTTTTTTGCGGCTCCGGGCATTTTGTCTCACCCCGCCCGTCCTCCGCACTTCGGGAGGCGCCGTCGGAAGCCTGCATATAATTAGTTTCCCCCTCGGGGCTTATGCACGGCTCCCGTCATCGCCTCTCGGACCCCTCCCCCACTAGAGTTACAAGCAAAGGACAGAAAGCAGGACTAGGCTAACTAAATGGCTTCCGCCTTCCCTCACGATAGTGTGGCTCTCCCCCAACGGTACCATCCGCAACCACCTCGGCGGCACTGTCTTCCGCGAGCCCATCGTCATCCCCCGCATCCCGCGCCTGGTGCCCGGCTGGAAGAAGCCTATCATCATCGGTCGTCATGCGTTCGGCGACCAGTACCGCGCCAAGGACGCCGTCCTCCCCGGCCCGGGCACCCTCAAGATGGTCTACACACCCGAAGGCGGTGAGCCCCAGGAGATTGAGGTATTCAAGTTCAAGCAGGGCGGCGGCGTCGCCCAGACCCAGTACAACACGGACGAGTCCATCACCGGCTTTGCCAACGCCTCCTTCAAGCTCGCCCTCGACAAGAAGCTGCCCCTTTACATGAGCACCAAGAACACCATCCTCAAGAAGTACGACGGCCGGTTCAAAGACATTTTCCAGGAGCTCTACGACGCCCAGTACAAGGCCGACTTCGAGGCGGCCGGCATCTGGTACGAGCACCGCCTCATTGACGACATGGTCGCTCAGATGATCAAGAGCTCCGGTGGCTATATCATGGCCCTCAAGAGTGAGTCCCCCGTGCCGTTTTCGAAACGTCTCGATGCATGGAGAAGAATGAGTGACACCATGACTGACACGACGGCCAGACTACGACGGTGACGTCCAGTCCGACATTGTGGCCCAGGGCTTCGGTTCCCTCGGCCTCATGACCTCGGTCCTCATCACCCCCGACGGCAAAACCTTCGAGTCCGAGGCGGCCCACGGCACTGTGACACGCCACTTCCGCGAGCACCAGAAAGGCAAGGAGACGTCGACCAACCCCATAGCCTCCATCTTCGCCTGGACCCGCGGTCTCATCCAGCGCGGCAAGCTCGACGGCACCCCCGAGGTCGTCGCCTTCGCCGAGTCCCTCGAGAAAGCCTGCATTGACACCGTCGACGTCGACGGCATCATGACCAAGGACCTCGCCCTCGCCTGCGGCAAGTCCGCCCGCGAGGACTACGCCACCACCAACGAGTACCTCGACGCCGTCGAGCGCCGCATGAAGAACATCCTCAAGGAGAAGTTGTAAACCGTCGGTCTGTATTGCCAAAAAGCGGCTGGAAAGTATGCCACGATCACATCTTTCTTCAAAAGGAACGGCTGGAAGCTTCCTGCGGGACGATACCCATGAAATGTAAGAAAAGGTTGGGTGGCAGAGTCTAGGAGGGTTTGCGTCCGTTTTCAAGAACTATGCTGTATCTATGGGCCTGCGAATCTTGCCTTTTCTTTTTTGCGTCTAAACGTCAACAGAGACGGCGGCGGCGGCGGCAGCGTGGCCATGCACCTCTCTGTACCTTCAGTGTCATCTCTTACGAATTTTCTTGCGAGCTACTTGATATCACCCCCGTCTCCGCGAAAGATGGACACTGCGGGAGAAGAAGACATTGGGTGGGAAGGCCGTTCGTTGATAGGAGAAGGCAGCTCCGTGGCAAAGATCGACAGCCAGGTATCACATGAAAAGAAGACGACGTTGTCTGTTGTGTTGCCGTCGAGCGAGCATGCCAAGCATAGCGGTGGAATAAAGAGAAAAGAAAAGAATTGTGCCATTGTCAGTCCCTAATAATAAGTTTTGTCCTCCCCCCCCTCCTTTGAATCTGGATCTGGTGGAGGATCCCCCCGTTACGCCGTCCCTTTGAGCTCTGTCCCTACTTCTCTCACCCCGCACGCATGCTCGTAAGCCGTGGACCTCCCCCGGTGGTCGAAGCAGATGCGAAACCGCCGTCATCGTATGATGTACTGTACAATTCTAGAAAGGAAATGGGAGTAAAAAAGGAAGGGAAAAAAAGTGTCCGCGTTGAGTTTCTTTCTCAGCCCGTGCGTACCGGGGTTGGTTCGGCCGCCCTCCCCGTGCTGGCGTGTAGCTGCCGTTGATAGGCAGCTCCGCCTAAAGAATCCGAATCCTCAGTTGCAAAAAAGCCTCTTCATGTGAAGGAGACCTGGTTGAGTTTTTGCGAGGAAATCTGCTGACTGCCGCGAACCGCCGGTGTCCGTTGGGCATTTGGCCCGAATCCCAGACAAGCTCGCGTTCTTCAGTGATTTATACGGGCAAGCCACTAGTCGTCCCTGTCGCGCGCGGCCTCGCTCTTGCGGCCCCGCTTGGTCACGGTAGGGGTCCCGATGTCAGCGCCATCGCTCTTACGCTTCTTCTTTGTGGGTCGGCTGCTCGAGCCCCGGGGCCGGTACCCCTCGTCCTCGTCCCTGCCGGCGCGCTTTCTCTTGCCGCGAACCGTGGCCGGCGTCGCAAAGCTGGGACCGTCCGATTCCGCCTCATCGTCCATGCTCTGGTCATAGCTGTCGGCGTCCCGCCGCAGGGCGGCGGCCCGTTCGGCCGCGGCCGCGGCCTTCTCAGCGGCCCTCTGCGCGGCTTTCTCAGCCCGCACGGCTGCTAGGGAGGCACGCTTACCGCCCCGGGACCGGCCGCCACGGGTCGACTCACCCCTGTGGGCGCCGCCGCGTCTCTTGCGGCCGTCGGTCGGGGGGGGCTCGACGGTCTCGTCGTCAGCGGCGGTAGCAGCGTTTTCGGCATCCTGTAGGAACGTCTTGGGCGCGTGCTTGCGCAGCCAGTTGTACACGCTGGTAGGATTCTTCATGGCGATGCTCTGGGAGAGTGCGTGAGGGTTGGTCTCTGGAAGGGGGGCGTTTGTGCGGGCGGCGGGCGCCAGCGTCGGAAGGAGGTTGTCGGGATCGACACGTCTGTCGACATCGTGCACGTAGTCATCGATGTCGTCAGGAGTCAGGAAAGACGGGGGATGGGTCTCGCCGGAGAAAGGCTCCATGTCGGCAACCACGGTGGGATATTGCTCCTTGGCCTGGGAGTAAGTGTAGTGCGGCACCTCGTTGAGGAGCGTCTTCAAAGACTTTGTCGGCCCATCGGGACTCGGCTCTTTATCGACGTCAAGAGGGGAGAACGAGCAGTCTTCAGGGCGCTCTTGTGCAAGATGGAAGCGTTTGTCGTAGGGTATTTGAGCCGAGGCATTCATATCCAGCAGCAGGTCGAGTATGCGACTGTCGAGAGAAGAAAAGTGTTAGAGCACCGCTCAATCTTCCACGGAGGGTCTGTTCAATGATGGGGCTTGTGCACTCACTCGTTTTCGATGGCGATACGTTTGGCGGTGGCAAGCGCGTGAGACTCCTGACGATGCAGCTCCTCGCAATCGTGCATCTTCTGGTCGAATGTGATGCGCATCTTGCGGTACTTCTTCTTCCAAGACTTATACGTCGCCTTTCCCTCTCCTGTTCTACCGTCGTCGGAGTCGTGGCCCTCGGCCTTGACTTCGCGGCTCGTGCCGGTGCCGTTGGCGTCGCTCATGGCGGATGGCATGGGCGCAGACAACGGGGGAGGGTTTTCCGGTAATTGTCGGGATGGGGGCAATCAATCGCGAATCGGCGATGACATCGATCGACTGAAAGAGGGGGGTTTAACGATGAAGAGCGAATGGCAGATATGTCCTACCATTGACGGATGAGGAAGTTCGTTGATGCTGTTGATGACATTAAGGGCTGGCTGACTGTGGGATTGGGAGACCGCGACGCTGCGTACGGAGTTTCCACTGACGCGCGGATGCAGGGCGACGACGAGGCTGCGATGCACGTTCCTGGCCACTTCTCTCCAGTAAGCAGTAAGAGCTTGGGGAAAGCGTAAGCATTACAACTACGCCAGGGGTCGATATAAGCAAGCCTGAGCCATGTAGTAGGGTGTGGGTCGACCAAGAAGATGTGGGGTGTGGCTATCACATCTCAAACTCTCCAAATCTTCGCATTCACTTTTAGGGTAAGAGAGGTCCCAAAATCGACTGAACTGCAGCTACCACAACCCGGTTTTCATTACACTTTCAAATCCCCGTCCCGCGTCCGCGATTGCATGTTCCGCTTCTTCAGACCTTTCCGAATGGCCGAAAACGCAGCAAAGAGACTCAAGATGTCGCCCGTTACCATCGGCACCCACAATGGCCACTTCCACGCCGACGAGGCCCTGGCCGTGCACATGCTGCGCAAGCTGCCCACCTACCACGACTCCCAGCTGATCCGCACCCGCGATCCCAAGCTTCTCGAGACCTGCCACACCGTCGTCGACGTCGGCGGCGAGTACGACGACGGCAGGAAGCGCTACGACCACCACCAGCGCGGCTTCGCCACCACCTTCCCCGGCAAGAACACTAAGCTGTCGAGTGCCGGCCTCGTCTTCATGCACTTTGGTAAGGCCATCATCGCCCAGAAGCTCAGCGAGGGCGCCGAGAAGCCCGTCGCCGAGGACAGCCCCGAGGTCGAGCTGCTGTACAACAAGCTGTACGAGAGCTTCGTTGAGGCCCTCGACGCCCACGACAACGGCATCTCCGTCTACGACCCCAAGGCCGTCACCGCCGCTGGGCTCGAGAAGCGCTTCAGCGAGGGCGGTTTCACGCTCGGCTCCGTCGTCGGCCGCCTGAACCCCAACTGGAACGACCCGGTTCCGTCGGACCCAGCCGAGGCCCAGAAGCTCGAGGACGAGCGCTTCCTCAAGGCGAGCCGCCGCATCGGCGAGGAGTTTGACACCGACCTCGACTACTACGCCAAGGCGTGGCTGCCCGCCCGCGCCGTCGTGCAGGCCGCCTTTGAGAAGCGCACGCAGTACGATCCCGAGGGCCGCGTGCTGGTGCTCGAGGGCCAGAGCGCCCCCTGGAAGGACCACCTCTACTCCCTCGAGGAAGGCAAGCCCTCGGTCGTCTACGTTCTGTACCCCGAGAAGCCCGCACCCGATGCCAAGTGGCGCGTGCAGGCGGTGCCCGTCACCAAGGACTCGTTCGAGAGCCGCAAGCCGCTGCCCGAGGCGTGGCGCGGGTTCAGAGACGAGGAGCTGGACGGCATCTCGGGCATCCCCGGCTGCGTCTTCGTTCACGCGGCTGGCTTCATCGGCGGAAATAAGACCTTCGATGGCGCTAAGGAGATGGCTATCAAGGCATTGGATCTGTAGATAAATAAATAAAAGGGGGCGCCCAAAGGGTCTGGTCACTGGGAGGAAGGTTATTGGAACATGGGACGGCGTATGGCATCAAAATAAAAAATGTGTCTTATTGCTCACCAATACATTGGTTTCCCATTACGCTTACAGCTCGTCGATCCCTTGTCGTGTCATGACTGCGAATATGCCAAACTGTTTCTCTCTTTCTCTCTCGCTCTCTCTCTCGATGCATACCTGTAAAAAAAAACCGATTTGGATATGCTGCTGCTGTTATCACAGCAAATCCGTAGGATTGGACGTGTAAAACAGCGAAGGAAGCCCGCATGCGTCTAGGAAAGCCACCCCACTGCGTCCCAAAGTCACATGGGAAAACCGCCAGCAGTAGCGTCAACGCCGCGATAAGCAATTAACAGCATAGATTGGGGTACAGCAGTGGCACGAGTGTATGCACATGTGGTGTAGACGAAGGGAGTTTCGATTTCGGTTATTAGCATCTGTCGTTTCCTTTTCTCCCCCTTCGGCCCAGAATCCATGTACGGGGAAAGGTTCAGTCTTCAATAGCAGTGCCGCGCATCATGGGGAGGCTGTCCGGGGATGAGTCGTCGATAGAGCGCCGTAGACCGTAATCCCGTCCACGGCAGAGAAGCCGACAGACATCAATCCTCGTTTCCATTCCAACAACCGTTTGTGTTTGGTTCCCACCCGATTCCAACGCCTAAGAGTTCCATGAAAAAAGATTCAACACAGCATCATAACATCATAGTAGAAATCCGGCACCAACAAACAACCAATTTGCCAGCGGGGAGTCCCAATAGCACTCGTACGAAGTCTGAGAGAGGAAGAAGCGAGTTGACCAAGTAGACGCAAAGGTCGCCCACGTCCTCTCTCATCTCCGGATAGGGATGCTCTCCGCCTTGGCGGTTTCGTCGACCGGCAAGTTATTCTCCTTGTCCTGGTGCTCAACCTCCTCGGCACTGGTCTCCCGGTTGAGGAAGCTTGCCTCTTTGACGGGGCTGCCGGCGTGGGCGCCGGCGGGGATGCTGCCGTGGTGCTTGTTGCCGTTGAGGGAGGACGAGGAGTTGTTGACAGGGCTCGTGAGGTGGGGGATGTTCTCGGGAACGGGGTGCTGGGAGCCGACGGCGCCCGTGTCGACGCTGTCGCCCTTGCCGGCCTTGGACATGGCGTAGTCGCCCGAGTCGAAGTACTTTCGGTCCTTCAGGTGCTTGGCGAAGTGGTCCGAACGAGAGGGAAGCTTTCCGTAGAGGCGGAAAAGACGCTGTTCCTCGGGCGAGAGGGACTGTGAGGCGGCATCAGGTCAGCGGAAGACATGTTGGTTGTGGAAACGAAGGGCGGATTGGGTTGCAAGTCGCGATGCTGCCGCGGGCTTCACTGACAGGGTGGGGGTGCATTGGGTAGCAAGAGTTTGGTGTTCACATACCGAGACGTCGATCTTGTTCTTCTGAAGTGGGTTCATCTTTTCGACAGGTGTCGAACTTGAAATTGGCGTTGAACGGTCGGTCAGTGTACAAGAGTTCGCTCAAGGTTCGCAGCAAGAAGGTGGGGGGAAGAAGGTGGGAGAGGAGGGACGTTGGAGGCGATGTAAACGGAGTAGGATGCAGCGCGATTGAGACGGAAGTTTGAGGTGCGTCTTAGTGGTTTTTAGCGGGGCCCCTTTCTTTTGGGGAGAGGGGAACGGGGATAGTGAAGTCAGGCTGGGTCCAGAGGCATGAGCAATGAGTGAGTGAGTGACCCAAGGGTGGGACAGGAGTACAGTAAGTAGACGGCAAGAGGTACGTACTACACAGATGTACCGTACCGCTGTATCGGGGGGCAAGTTTGGAGGAGTGGGAAGGTAAGGTAAGGTAGGTAGGTAGGTGGGTAGGTAAGTATGTAGGTACACTAGATAGATACCAGTACCTACAGTAGGTACGATGTATATGCTCGGTTGAGCCCGGAGATAATAGGCCAGACGAACCACAGCCAGGACGCAAGGCGGACGGTAAGGCACAGGGACAATGCAAAGCCGAGAACGACTGATTTTATGTCAATTCAAAGATGAGGTTCGGTTCCAGGGGGGTGGATATGATTTGACTCATAACTACCTACCGAACCAGCCATAAACCCTGGGTATGGAGCTAGTGAGCTGGCAACAAACAAAAAAAAACTCGGTTTCATCTGGTTTTCATGGGCATGACGAAGCGCAAAGTATGAGCAAGGACAATACATAATTAGCAAAAGGAAGGGTCCAGGTCTGTCTGTTGTCGGGACTTTTGGCCAGGAGAGTGGCCGCATGAATGTCTACGACCCGTGTTATTGCTGGGCTCCTCCATTCCTAATCACCACCTGGGCGACGATTCGCTGGTGCCATTAGCTTCGCACTGCAGCCCAATGACCTTGTTGTCTGGCAGACTGGCCGGGTCCCCGATGACACGCAAACAACGGGGCGACGACTTCTATCCATGGAACAGCGGCAAGATGGAGAAGACCCCATACACTATCATGTGAAGAAATGCTGCTAACCTCTGTTGAGGCTGCGGGAGGGGGGCATCTTCTGCAACACGACGTGGTTCATCATGCGAGGCCCATCTCCCTCTGGTTGTTTGTTTGCCCTTTCTTTCGTCCAGTTTATATACCTACCTGTACAAAGAAAGAAAGGTAAGGTCGTTCCTTGCTCCAAGGCAACTTTCGAGTCCGGCAAGAGAAGCTCTTGCTTGACGGGTTTGTCACAGTCCAGGGATGTCTACATGGCAGCCCGACCCAATTACGCCTCTTCCGACAAATGCAGCATCCCTCCCAGCACCACCAGCCTGGCGCCTCCACCGCGGACAGTATAACCGTTGCCGATGGCAGAGCGTGCCGACCTACCGGAAAGCATCCAGCTGCTCACTTGACCTCTCGGCCCCCGTCACTATGCGGAGAGGATGGGCTATAATTGTACCCCTGGAACCACAGCGAATCACTGCCGGATTCCTTCTTTCTAGCCCGGTAGAAGACATAACCCCCTATTAAACTACAGCACATATCTATGTACAGTAGTAACTTAGGTACGATGGCTGTATGTATGTAGGTATGTAGTATTACTTGCTTGCAATGCACTCCCAACCCAACACTGCCACCCAAAGATGCAACGCAATTCTTGTACCGGCTCGTCGCTGGTCCCCACCAAGACACACGATTCCAAGAACAATCGGCTGATTGCCCTGGACTTCCTTGCCGATCCTCAGGGTCTCGGTCGACCGTACGGCCATCGGATCGACCTGCCAATGCTCAGTCACCATAACCGCCTCTTGTGCCGTCTGTGGTACCTGCGGCCGTCCCGCGGCTCGCATACCCGGGAGGCGAGCTCCAACTCGCCGTCGCAGCTCCTGATGCCTTATCAGCCTTTCTGACCGGCGAATGGTAATCATCTCAACACTGGGTCGAAGAAGGGCATGGTCTCCAATGTAAACTGCGATATACATAGTGGTGCACACTAACACTCGGAGAGACGGAGGTGACGTAAAGCTTCTATCCCTGCCATGCCGCACTAGTGGAGGAGCGGAGGAACGAGCTTAGTAGTGTACAGGCCAGACTGCGAGCCAGTATCGACACCATCTCTCGTCTAGGGGGTTCGATCGAAGCTGCCTGGACCAGGACGGACTGTCTGGTATGGCCACTCTCCCCGCATTCCCGCCTCCAACGTGGTTTCGACCGCGAGCATGTCATGATTGATTTCCTTGGGCCAAGTGCCGTTTGACTAGTGATGTGACCAAGCAAGGGTCAACTAACATGGTAATTAGTGTACACCATTCTGCACCTGTCTTCCGTCCTCCTCCCCGCCCCCTACTTCACAACACCCGATCCCACGAGCCGGACCACCAGAGATCGTGGGACGTCAATGGGCGGGTGGCTTCTGCAACCCGCCCTCTCATCAGAGCGGCATAAGTATACCCCATCATACGATCACGCGTGATTGGAGGCAGCACGGTTGGTGATAGCCGTCAGCTCTCCTCATGTCGACGGTCGACCGCACTTGGCACATGCCAAAGGTCACTAGCCGCTGATAGAGTTTCGCGCTCTGGTCCCCCCAGGCTTTGCCTACATGCTGCCATCCTACCGAATGTGCCGTTCCCGTCTCGTCTGGCATCAAGCGGGAAAGGGATGGAGTTACGGATGCTTTCGGACTTTTGTTTAATCTTTTTTCTATCGGCGTCGAAGTGCGTGCTGATTGCCGGCCACGGCTCCAGCTCTCCTCGACCCCGCTTATCTGCCTTCGCTGCCGTACACCTTTACGCAGCAATAAGCGTCAAACACGACTCGTTCGTGGCCATCGTGACCTTGCGATGGTTGGTCATGTCGAGGGCAACTTGTTTTGTCACAACAATTGACTTTCAGTGGTCAACAAATACATAAACATTGCCCGGCCTACGCCGCCGAGGAAGAGGCTCTCGATTGTGGGAAGGAGGCAGAATGCCCTCTCCAGTGATCGTTTTCACCGCACCAGGGACTGCCCCGGTTCCTGCTCCTCTTTCTTCAGCTGTTTAATAATCTTAACGAGGTTTTCAGGATTGTCTCTGTCAATCTGATTGTTCGTTCCGCCTGACGCCCTTGTTAGGTTGGTTGTGGGTGTGTATGTAAGACAGGGGGATACTCGCCAAGAATCGGCCCGCCCTTGCCATTAGCGTCAATAGGCTGACCGACGTTGAACTGAGCGTCTCTCTTAACGTTGCGTGGCACGGCAGTTGTGCTGATAACTGAAGCAGAAAGCCAGAGGGCGGAAGCTTGAACGAGTTTCATGGCTGCAGCGATGGTCAATAAGTATGCGTCGTACAGAAGGCTGCAGGGAGACAGCAGAAATGGTGAGCAATACCCGTGTATTCGAAAAATGACTTTATGCTTCTCTAGCCGGATATATACTCAAGGCTCCGCACATACATTCGCTAAACCTTCTCATCCTCTCTGGCGATGGTGGAATATCTCGCAGAGTCGCCCACGAGATGAAGCAACACAGTCGAAGTTGCACCTACAGAGTTATCAGTTCACGGTGACGACATCGACTGTTGGGGCGCACCCTCACCATCTGGCCATTGTGCCGACCTACAGACCAATCGGTGTACCTCGCTGGTCCATTCGAGCCCGAAGCTCGCGTCTGAAGGGGTCAACTGTAATTGGCTTTGAATCGGGCTTACCGGTACCCTCCACTCCGGCCATTCGAAATATGTCCGAAACAATGGCATCGCGGGAGATAGCGTAGGTGGGAGGAGTAGAAGACGGGAGGGTTGCCGATCCTACATCACTAGCCTATCCGATTCAAACCTACTTGGACAAGATGGGCTTCCGTAGCTTTTCTTGCTCCCCTGACTCTGAGGACTTCTCCTTCATGATGCTGGGGATGATGATGTGTTGTTACCTGGCAGGCCATCGCCAGATTTGTTTCTACGAAATACCGTTCTGAGTTGTTCTCTGCCCACGGTCCAGGTTGGGAATCTGTACACCCTATATACGTTCTTCTTCATCTCACATGAGCGCCCTGAGCCACAATATTCGAGCAAACTAGACTGCAGATAAACCTTACCATAGTCCAACGCCCTAAACTTCTGATCGCCACCTGTTTGGGCCAAACTGGCAACTGATGCCATGGACGTGGAACTTATGAAAGTTTCTCTCCTAACCCTAGACGTCTGTAATGGATGCGCTTCATTTTGGTTTAGTCACATAGGGTACCCAACCCTCCGCGACCAGTTGGATCGTGATGTTGAATCGTTGGCTTTCGGGCTTCGCTCACGGGTCTGGGGGGTTCCTAATTGGTGATGAAAATTTCTTGAATGCCTAGTCAGATACATGTTCGAACTTTTACCACTATATGCGGGTTGAAAAGCAGGTGAAATAGCACGTCTTGAGGAGCATCATCGTCTCCCGGGGTCTCGTTGTTCATCGATAGCGTATTCGAGGAGCTTTGTTCGCTTCACCACGTAATTGCTCACGAGGAATCATGGAGTGACGGAAAATCGAATGAGGATTTGAAGTGAAAGGCTACGCAGACACGATGACGAAGTATATGCCACATCGATTCGCTTCTTTGGAGTGTCCTTGAAACACCCGGTTCTCTCCGGTTTCGTTCAACTCTCGTGACCCCCCCTTTCGAGCCCGCCGTACTCTCCAGGATTTCTTTCGTGAGAATCCTGCTTTCCCCCGCCGCAACGGTGCCGTTAAAATCAACAACCACACTCCTGTCAACAACAGATGCCCCCCTGATTTCCTCTATCCCAGGTGTAACAAAGCGTTTGGCCTCCAATGCCCTATACTTCAACACTCCACGCCTGCTCTGAACAGCCCTCGTTTCTCCGGTGCCAATATTAGGCCCAAGAAGGTTGTACTTTTGGACTGGCGCTGAAAATAACATATACAAGAACTTTCTGATAGCTTCGAGTATGGACGACGTAAGATGTACACCTCTATTAGCTCACTTGTTTGCTTATTCCAGTTAAGTCAGAGCCCAAGGTTATGCTCTTAGGTATACATACTATCTAAAAATAGGGTCTCAGGACATTTTCAACAAAATCATTGCCCTCACTAATAAGACCACGAGCGAGACAGGTTTAAACTCTTCCTTCCAGAGCCTTCGACGCTTGGCCCCTTCTTTTGGGACCTCCTTTCATAACAGAAGCCATACTGACATCCTGGCCCGACCAGTAAATCCTCCATCACCCACATGCGGACCGTTGTAGTCACCTCGCCCGGTCACCTAGTCGACACCAACACCGAGGGCGACATTATCCACGAGTGACCCGGGGACGTTGCCGGACATCTCAGCACTACAGCCAAGCAGTTGAGCCCGTGCGGTCTTGCCGCCATCTTTTACAGGGCAATATCCCGACTTCAATCTTTGTCGTGTCTCTGGCCATTCTGAGGTTGATGACGACAATTCAAAGAGGGAACATTCTACTTCTATCAAACTTGTCAGACTCGACTTTCACTATTCCCTTTGTAAGTAACTGGAGGATTCATTCGAGACATGCAGATGACTCGTATGATTATTCAGGGACCATGTATTCAGAATGTCAAATCCAACCCCGGTAACCCTGGGAGCGCTGCCATCGATATTCAAGTCTACTGAAACCTTTATCGATCAGCACTATAGAGCTTTCGGGCTGAGCAAAGTCTGGATTATCTACCCTTTCCCTCGGGACTCCTCTGGCGAGCAAGGCGTTGCCGAGCTGCTGTACGACCTGGGGCCAAAGGCCAAGCAGTTACTGGCCATTTGCTCATAAATCATTGACGATGGGAACTTTGCCTACTTTTCCATCACATTAGGCAACCACGTCGCGACGCTCGACATCTCTGACCTGAAGAATGTCAGGAGACTCGGTGACGCCAACGTGGCACAGCCAATTATTGGTCTTCACTACGTCGAGATCAACCCTGACGAAACAAGAAGCTACTCGTTACTGGATACCTCGTGCAGGCTGGTGGCGTGAGCTCCCTCCGTTTGCTCCCAGGACCTCAATCGACGGAGTGGCATGAGAAAACGTTAGAGCTGACCAGTGCAACGCGAACGATACATCTCCGATGCGAACATGTCGGATGACTACAAGAGACACTGGATCAGCATCCGCCCCGACGGAAGCCTGAGCTTCAACAGGTCCAACCATTGTCAGAGCATCTTTATCCGCGACCTGGAGGCGCGCGACTTCACTCATCCGTCATCTTCGACCTGACCAACCCCGAGAACCCGGATAGAACAAGCCTAGCATGCGCGATTCTGTGAGGAGAGTGGGGTTCGCTTGATATGCCATTCGTACACCCCCTTGTAATAGTTACTGTCTGCTGTTGTTATTTTGCATTGTAATAGACGAAATCTCCCTAGGTAGCTTACTCCGTATGTTGGGCACCGGTGAGTGCGACCGTGCGCTAACAATTTCCTGGACATGCGTCATCCGCTGGCCCCTCCCTCGGAGAGGTCCGTCCGGTTCTTCCGCGTCACAGCTGCCTGCACTCCTCACTCCTCGAGATGGCGTAGCGCTAACAAGCCGACTGCCGTGTGCCGTGCGCTGTAACACCTTCATTTTTTGTGCAATTCAATTCTCATCCATGTCTTCTTAAAGCCTCTATTTCTCACAGGCATTAACAACATGCCATCTCGACGGGGTGTAGAGAAAAGCCCCGCATCGGCGGCGGCGGCCGTTCAAGCAGTTCCCCCACCAAGCTCCCGGAGAGTTCTTGTTTGCGTCGTAGGCTTCGTTTTGTCTCTTATAATTGTTTACGGACTTTACACACCGGGCGTAGGTTTCCATGACACTGGAAAGTGGTTTCCAGGAATTCCCAACAACGTCGCCGACATCGACGCAGACAATGACTTGTACCTCATCGGCGCCGGCCGCGCCGACATCACAGGCCCGGTCGTAGAGATCAACATGATGGGTTACGCAGACCCCAAGCAGCTCGGAACCGGCCTCCGGCAGAGGCTGTACGCCCGCGCCTTTATCGTCGGAAGCTTGGAAAGGCGCGATGACAGATTCATTTATGTTGTGCTGGACACCCAGTCGGGAGACACTGCTGTTCGGTATGGCGTCCTTCACGGCCTCGCCGAGCTAGGGTTCGAATACTCCATGTACGGTCACCACAACTTGGCCCTAACCGGAACGCATTCTCATTCCGGTCCGGGCGCTTGGCTGAACTATCTGCTACCTCAAATCACAAGCAAAGGCTTCGATAAGCAAAGCTACCAAGCCATTGTCGATGGCACGCTGCTGGCAATACGTCGTGCTCACGAGGGGCTGGAGCCAGGACACATTAGTGTCGGATCCACCAAGGTCACTGGCGCCAGCATCAACCGCAGCCTGTATGCGTATATGGCTAACCCGGAAGAAGAACGTGCCAAGTACAACACCAGCGCCGAGGAGGATGGGTCTGTTGAGAAAGACATGACCCTTCTGAAGTTCCAAAGAGCTTCAGACGGCAAAAGTATCGGTGTGCTGACATGGTTTCCAACCCACGGCACCTCCATGCTCGGAAACAACACGCTCATCTCCGGAGATAACAAGGGCGTGGCAGCCTGGCTTTTTGAGAAGAGTGTGCGAGGGAGCCCTCATACGACCAAAAGCTTCGTTGCTGGCTTCTCCCAGGCAAATATGGGAGACGTCAGCCCTAATGTACTGGGCGCTTTCTGCGAGGACGGCTCCGGCGATCCATGCGACTTCAAGACGAGCACTTGCAGCGACGGAAAAAGCCAAAAGTGTCATGCAAGAGGCCCGTTCTTCCGGAAGAAGGACAGCGGGGCCGCTTCCTGCTTCGAGATTGGCAAGAGGCAGTATACCGCCGCCAAGAAGCTATTCGACGACATGGGATCCGGCTCTCAGCGTGTCCGCGGCTCGTGGGTCAGATCATTCCACACCTTCCACAACATGTCGGAGTTTCGGTTCGAGCTACCCAACGGGACGGAAGTGAGGACCTGTCCCGCGGCGTTGGGATACTCTTTCGCAGCGGGGACGTCTGATGGCCCCGGGGCATTCGACTTTACTCAGCATGACTCGAATTCGTCAAATACATCGCCCTTGTGGAAGGTCGTTGGCGGTTTACTGAAGGCGCCGACGGAGGATCAAATTGCCTGTCACTCACCCAAACCAATCCTATTGGACGTGGGCGAGGTCTTCAGTCCCTACCAGTGGACACCCAACGTTGTGGATATCCAGGCTTTCCGGGTTGGGCAACTCGTCATCATTGTTAGCCCGGGAGAGGCCTCTACCATGGCAGGACGTCGGTGGAAAGATGCCGTCAGGAACAAGGCCGAGTCCTTATTTGCTAACGAGGCTGATGTCAAACCTGTGGTTGTCATCGGAGGGCCGGCAAATAGCTATACGCACTACATTACGACGCAACAAGAATACGGGTAAGCATTCCGATGGGCAACCTGCCGTACCTTACTGACGGAAACGGCAGAATACAACGATACGAGGGTGCCTCAACACTGTATGGACCCTATACGCTAGATGCATACATCAACCGAACACTCGAGTACCTACCCACTCTGAGTGCTTCGTTCACAAAGGGGCCTCCCTCTCATGCCGGGGGCCCATACCCACCCGACAACACCAATCGATCTTTAAGTTTTATCACTGGTGTAGTGCGAGACGGGACGCCCGTGTTCCGCAGCTTTGGCGACGTGAAGACCGATGTGCAAAAGAGGTATAACATCGGAGACGTTGTGCGAGCGACTTTTGTCGGAGCCAACCCTCGGAACAATTTGCGCCTGGAGCAAAACTACGCTGTCGTAGAGAAACTGGTCATCGACAGGGGCGGCATCAAGAAATGGGAAGCTGTGCGAGACGACAACGACTGGAGTTTGATTTTCAACTGGAAGCGGACGAGCGACATACTGGCCACAAGCGAGGTCGAGATTGTATGGGAGACGGAGAACGATGGGGAGCCGGGGACATACCGGTTCCGCTACTACGGAGACTCCAAGTCGCTGGGTGGTAAAATCACCAGTTTCGAGGGAGTCAGTGGGGAGTTCAAGCTGCATTAAGCTAGGGCTGGTTGGATGCCACGCTTTGGTCTGGGTTTGGTTGTTTATGAGAACCACATTATGTCTATTTTTGTCTCAAAATAGAGAATGCGGCAATGAGGCTGGAATCCATCGAGTAAAGATTTCTGACCAGGCTGGCTGGGTTTTCTTGCAAGCACATGTTGGGGTTTATAATGAACTAGGCTGCAGCGGCAGATGAGATAAAACTTGGCAGCGGGTACCCAAGGGAAAACCCTCGTCAAATTCCAAAGAAAACCACCACACGGCGACATCGTCTTTCGGGCGACAAGAAATGGCTTCTCTTGATTGCAAGGAACATTTGTCCGACTGCGCCCCCTCATCCAGCGGCCGGGCCCCCAACGAGAGAGATTTTTGGCCTCGTACCTGAACGTGCATGCATTTATTGGCTTGTCAGCGAGTCGTACGCAGCACGTCTCTCAGGAAAGCGGCCGGGTCGTCTTTTTCGTTTGCCCGTTTTTGTTTCGTTTCTACGCGTTTCTGCCTGGCATTTGCTGACCCGTCATAGCATGCAGAGAGTGCTAAGGTACAGACAGTTAGTTACGAGGCAGTCTAACAAGGTCGAAAAAGACGGGAAGTCATCGTGACCAATACTCAACAACACAATATCCGTACAAGAAGGTTTCTTAGATAGAAACACAGAATTATGAAATGCAGGGGGGAGGGGGGGTAAGGAGCCAGCTCGGCAGTTGTCAGCTTTCTTTCATGCAGTACGGTAGATGATTTTGCTTGCTGTGCCTCATGGGGGCGGGAATCAATTGAATACCGTCATTGGCAGCGGAAGCTTATAGCCTCCCCTCCCCCCACCTCATCTCGCCCCGGCAAGCTGGGTCCGATGTACCTGCCGTGCCGGGAACCAACATACGGGCCCCTGTATCGGGCCCCCTTGCTGCAGCTGCAGCTTGCTTGCTTGTCGTCCAGGTTTGTACTATATGTAGGTATGTACGATACGGATACCTACCTAGTCTTTGCGACACACGACGAGCTGGAGGGACATTGAATCATCAATACCTAGGCCCTCGCATATTTTCCTGCTTGTACTACTGTGATTTATTTAATTCATTGGTCTGTCGCGTTTTGAGCTTTGAACGCTTGGAGTGCCTGCAGGCGCATACATGCCTACCTGGGCCGGTAGGTATGTAGGTCCGAAGGAGGGAGGTGGCTAGGTAGCTACCTACCTAGGTAGTGTTGAATGTAGGGTAAGCTTCTTGCCCGCATTGCAAACCCAAGAAGAAAGACTCAGTCGACGCTGTGGAGTCATTCATTACGCCCTCAGTTGGCGATGGAGACGGGATAATAGGGGGTTTCCAAACCACTAGGTAGGTAATTAGTTTCGGGTCGCGCTGGATCCGAAACCAGAGAGCTTCGACCCTTGCCGCCTCCCACATGGCCCTGTTCCGGTCCGTAGGTCCCGCTCTCAGACACTTCAACGTTTGCGCCCATTCCTCTTGTTTCTCCTACGAGTTCTTCAACTTCGTTCTTTCCTTTCCCCCCCTTTCTTCCTAGGCCTGGAATCCATCTTACCTGCGTCTATTGCCATTATAGGCGATATCGAACGGTATCAAGCTCCTCCGCGACTCCAGTATCAGTTTCAAGCAGGGTATAAGGTTGAACCAGGACCTCGATCGATCTCGCAACAAATCTTACCCCGCGCTGCGGCCGTGACTATTTTGAAGCCGAGATTTGACTTCGTGTGAGGCCATCATCCCCTTACCTGCCGAACGACCTTTGCGACCCTGCTGCTGCCCGGTGGTCCGCATCGCCATGGTGTCGTCAATCGTCATTCTCGTTGGGGCAGTGGTCGCCTACGGCCTCTACGCCAACGTCACCGGCCTGCGGCGCAACATAGCCGAGGCCAAGAAGGTCGGGCTGCCATACGTCGTAACTCGTACGTGGGAACAGGTAGCTTCCATTTCCGCCCAGCAGCGCATAGACTGACTGCCCGAGTGAAGCTGCGTCGCCCTTTTCGATAGTATGGCAGCTCACCCATAAGTTTTGGGTCCCCATCATCAAGACCTTCCCCAGGTCTTGGTGGGAAAACTGGCTCGAGTCAGTATCCCCTGGCCCTGTCTGGTCTGTCCACCACACACACACACGCATGCTAATCCGAGTTGTTCGACAACAGGCTCCTCATGGCGGACTGGTCCTACCAAAAACGTCACGCCCCCTTTGCACGCATCGGCGAGACCTTCATGATCATATCGCCCTTCCAGATCCTCATCGTGACAAACAGCGCCGAAGCTATCCACCAGATCACGCAGCAGCGCGAGAAGTTCCCCAAGCTGATCGAGACATACGCGATCCTGAAACAGTTTGGCGATAATGTCTTAACCACCGAGGGCGCCGTGTGGCGTATGCACCGGAAGGTCACGTCCGCCACATTCAACGAGAAGAACGCCGCTCTCGTCTTCGCCGAGTCCATCAAACAGGCGCTGGGCATGGTGCAAAAGTGGCTCGGTCCGGACGGGAAGAATAGACAGACGGTCAAGACGTTGGACCACGACACCATGCGCCTCGCGCTCAACATCATCGGCTACGTCGGATTCGGCATGCGCCTGGTCTGGCCGGGACAGGCGCTGCCTGAAGGCACAGATCCGAAACTACAGAAGTACAGCTCGCTCGAGGCCGCGCCGGGCCACACGATGAGCTTTTCCGACGCCATTGCCGTCATGTTGGAACACATACTGGTTCTGTTGCTGGTGCCACACAAGCTCCTGAAAATGCTGCCCTTCAACTACACAAAGGAGGCGGTGGAGTCGCACGATAACTACGTGCGGTACATTGACGAGTTGATGCAGGACAAGATCGAGGACCTGCAGCACGGCGGCAAGGGAGACGTCGGCATGGACCTCATGGGCCAGCTCGTCAAGTCCAAGTACGGCGGCAATGGGGCGGCCGACGGCGGGGTCAGCGGGGCCGTGTCCAAGGTGAAGGAGTCTAAGATGCCGCAGCTGTCCAAGTCGGAGATCGCGGGCAATGCATTCATCATGCTTGTCGCGGGACACGAGACGACGGCGAATGCGATGCACTTTGGGCTGATTGAGATCGCCTGCAACCCGGCTGTGCAGAGGCAGCTCCAGAAGGACATCGACGGCATATTCGGCGACAGCGACCCGAGCACGTGGAACTACGACAGCACGGTGAACCCGATGCTTGCGTCGATGCTGGGGGCTTGCATGAACGAGACTCTACGCGTGACGCCGGCCGTGGTCGAAATACCCAAGAAAGTGAACCCCGAAGGCGACGGCATCATCTCGCTAGACGGGGAGAAGTACGTCCTGCCCAAGGGGGCGCACATCTCCATTGTGGGCGTGGCGGCGCACCACAACCCACGTAACTGGCCGTCGAAGCCGAGCAAGATCACAAGCAAGGAACACGACCTCGACGACTACGTGCCGGAGCGGTGGTACCGCGCCAGCATCAAGGCGACGCAGACCGAGGACAAGAGTGGCGACACGGAGGACTACGGCGGGTACAAGGGCTCGGATACGAGCGAGAAGATGTTCCGGCCGGTGCGGGGCTCGTACGTCCCCTTCTCGGACGGTCCGCGGTCGTGCCTCGGACGGCGCATCGCGCAGGTCGAGATCATCGCCGCGCTGTCGGTCATTTTCCAGCGGTATAGCCTCGAGCTGGCAGTGGACGAGTGGGCGTCGGATGCCGAGGTTGATGCCATGAGCCAGGAGGAGAAGCAGGAGCTGTACAAGAAGGCACAGGACAAGTGCCGGGAGACGCTCAAGAAGGCAACAACGCTGTTGACGCTGAAGCTGCCGTCAGGCACGAGTGTCCCAGTCCGGATCGTGCCGAGGGGCGAGGAGAGGTTTGTCAACTTTGTTGACTCTGTTTAGACTGTCGCGTTGGCCGGTCAAAGTAGGGCTGGCGCAACGCCTCAAGTGTACAAGTACTTGGAAGGGAGGGATGAATATATGGGAACACCCAGAGGGAACAAGGCGGCCTCAGAGGGTCTGGTAATGTTCTGCACGGAACTGGATCTGGACTGGTTATCAAGGTGAAGGCCTCATTAATTACCTAGATATCTATCGTCGGTACGAGTCTAAGCAAAGCCCGTGCGTGACCGGACCGGACCGCTGACCAGCAAGTCGGTCATGTTTTTTGGTTGTCCCAACAGCCGGACGTGTTGATTGCGAACGGGGGATGTGTGCTGACGGGCGTCGCGTCGGACAGTCACGGTGCGTGGTGTTGACGCGGAACATGACACGTGTTCCAGCATCCAATCCTCCCCCTCCCAGAAGGCCTCGGCAGCAGCAGTGACAATGGTTTTTGTCGCGGGAGATGATCAAACAGTCGCTGCTGCGCGCGACTAAAAAACGTTTGTTTACATGTCTTGCCATATTCGGACAGCTCAAGTGGGCCCCCCGCCCTGTCATCCTTTCCGGCCAGTGCTTTTCTCTCCTTTTTACTGCTCCCGGGCGAGATGGCGCTAAACTCGTCACAACATCCC
The DNA here is from genome assembly GCA_030867305.1 of Colletotrichum zoysiae. NCBI lineage: Eukaryota > Fungi > Ascomycota > Sordariomycetes > Glomerellales > Glomerellaceae > Colletotrichum > Colletotrichum zoysiae. The sequence continues at coordinate 132,365 of MU842865.1, forward strand.
CACCCCCAGCCCAGTGTAGTGCAGTGCATAATAGGTAGGTATTACCTACCTACCTAGTCTTGCAGCGCACTTGCCGCTGCAGTAATGCCAGTCACAGGTGAGGTAAGTGCCCATTCTGCTCTCCGTGCCCCCCCATTAACCATAACACCTGGATAGACACCATAGAGGAAAACATAAACAAGACTTCGACCGTCTCGCCTTGTCGATGCCCCCCCCTTACAACCTAGCTCCGTCCAGCTTATCAAGACCAATCTGCCCCTCCCACCATCACCATCGCCATCAAGTACCTACCAAACTGAAGCATAATCTGCCCTGCATTCGCTGCAATTACTCTGCGAGAGAATCCCTTGCATTTAACAGTTAAAGTCGCCGTCTTTGCGCGATTCATCTGACACCCGTTTCAATCAACTTTGCCTCCGTTTGAACGACCAAACAATGTCGGGCGCAAACTCGTGGTTGGCGAGGCAGCGCAAGAGCGACCTCGTCGAGCTCGCCGAGCTGACTGGACTCACTGGGTATGTCCTCTCTTTCGCCGGCCCCCCGACTTCTCGGTCCCTGGTGTGAGCTCTGTGCTGTTGCGCAGAATCGCATCAGAGCTCGAGCCGTGCAGTCATTCGCGTTTGCTGCGGACCCTCATTAGGCAACGCTCGAGTCGCGTCGAGCTGTCGCTGAGAACCACCGCGACTACTCTCAGGCCACGCGCGATGCTAACAGCGCGCCCCTTTTCAGCTACGAGAACCAGAAGAAGGCCGACCTGGAAGTCACTCTTGACGAGTACCTCGCCGAGAACGCGACGCAGTTCTCCCACAACCCCAAGCTCGCGCCCTACTACAACAGCCGCGCCAAGGCAGCCGGCTCACCCATCAAGAGAGAGGCGCCTCTGACCGATCTCGTTAAGTCGACAACGCGCCGCAGGGCAACGAGAGTTATCGAGGCGTTGCAGCCCGAGCCCGAGCCCGAGTGAGTAGCCTCTTCCAGTCCCCACCATGATGATGTATTGCAGAGTCACAACTGAATCGCGACTAACACGCGTCACAGAGTCGAATCATCGTCGCCAAGCCCGGAGCCTGCGGAGCCTGCGCTCTCCACCGCCCTGGCGACGCGCACCCCCGCGCGCAACCTGTCTCTAGCGAGCCGCATCCCCCTGCCCGCGACGCCCGCTGATGTTGCCGAGGCCGTCGACCGACATACCGTTGCGGTCCGCGAGCGCGTCACGGAACTCTACGACCAGTCGGGAATCCAGGAGGGCACCCATGCCGTGCGATCGTCTCTGTCGACGGTCACCTCGGTGCTCTTCACCGTTGCCGCGTTCGAGGCATGGAACCTCAGGGCTGAGGTCCTGCCTCTTCGCTACGCCTTCACTATCCCCGCGATTCCTGCCCTAGGCACTGACTTCTACCCCGTGTATGTGCCTGACGCGTTCCTGTTTGTGACTTCATCCTTCTGGTCGCCTGTCGCACTGTGGACGCTCACCTCGGTTCTTATTCCCTCCTTTTTTGGTTACTTCTACAACCTGAGCGCCGCAAGCCATCCCCAGCCTCGAGGCCGCAAGTCATCGACGGTTGAGTACAATGTCGACCCCGTGGTGTTCAGCATCGTCAAGGCCCTGTTCTCCTTCGTCATCTACGGCCAGAAGGCTACTTTTGGCGGATGGATCAACGAGAACTCCATAGACCGCATCAACGGCGCCATGTACGGCGAGTGGAAGGGCGTCCTGACTGGTGCCGCCATCACCGGTCTGGTGAGCCTGTACGACGCCGTCTTGAAGAAGTAGGAACGCCCTTCAGATTTTGCAATTGCTGCTCGGGGACTGGGATATTCTCCCCAGGATCGACCGGTGCGGATTACACGGTCATCCGGACGGCGGAAGCTACTTTCCCTCTAGGATGTCCCGAATGCGCACAGGGCCGTTGGCGCGTATCTTGTATTTTCTCTTTTTTCCCCATTACTTTTTTCACTCGAGGGCGGCGTTCTGGGCGTTATATTGGCGTCACGCGCGGCTCTTCGACTGATACCTCTTCAGTTCGCGGTTGGGAATTTTGTGAGGGCAACACACAGGTCACGAGGATAGACCCTTCAGCCGGACTGGTTGTCTTTACGGCCGCGTTGGTGACGGCCATTGTATATGCAACGTAGGGCAGCCCTTTCTTCTGTTGGGATCCGTACTGGTGCTTGTTTCATGGGTTCGGTTCGATCTAGGTTCTTCTATCAATGGTGCAATTCGGCTATAAGATCATTGATTTTGGTGCGAGCGGGTGGGCAGGCGGGCGGGCGAGTTCCATTGCAGCGGGAACCCTTAGGTGTGGGCGCGGGTTTCTCGAACTGATTTCGAGAGGGAGGCCGCCAACCGAGCCTTACGAGGAGCGATTCCGCTAGAAGTCATGACAGAAGACGGTCAGGAATGTATTGCGTTTGGAATTCTGCACCAGATTGGCCCAACCTGGAAGTGAAGTGAAAACACTTGATGCGGTGGGGGCTTTCAACTCTTCTCGAGTTGCAGACGTGCAGGAATGGCGGCCGCAGACAACCCGTCGAAGCCGGGAACGAGCTCGGCCAACATCGGAACGGAGCCGAGCACCATCGTTGCAGAGTGAGATGCTCATATGCGTGTCCACATATGTTGGATAGCAAGCCAGACCAAAACTCCGTGCGATCCGTCCCCTATTTCTATCCACGCCACTATATACCAGGTTCAGTCTTGGTCTTGAGCTAGGTGCGGTCCCTCCTCCGAAGCCGCTTCGGTGGTGAGGTGCGTCTACGCCGTGACATGAAAAACAAAACCTACATTATCCAAACCACCGCCGCCTGGTTGGGAGGGAGGAGGCTATGGATCAGCAGCGAAGAAATCCAAACTCCCGGAGAACGCTCGCTGCTAGGAGGTGTATGAAAAATCGGACGTGCCGCATCTTGCGGCGTGCACCCGGACGACCATGCCCGCGCTATGCAACGGAAGCGCTTTCTGCTCCAGATCCAAAGAGCGCACTAGATGGAGACAGACAGAGAGAGACAGACAGAGAGAGAGAGACTCTGGCTAACAGCCACGCGAAGCCGCCCAGCGGCCGGGAGAGTCCCGGCGGCTCGCTCGAAGACCCCCCCCCTCTTCCCTCATTTTGTTGGCGTCATCCGGTCCGCACGTATTACTTCATGATACGCAGGGAGAGGCGTGGAACAGAGCCGAGTGTTTTAGAGTGGCCAGTTCTTACCCATACGCTTAGCACACAACGACGATGACAACCACGACAAAGACAACAACGTCAGTGTGGTGCAACAGCCGCGAGTATCCTGCCGGCCGGATACGGGCTTGGCAATTTTCGCCTTGTTTTATACAAGGTAGGGAGGTTCTGTTTGCCCGGGTTGCGTGACGGGGCCGGCCTCTCACACAGCGATAACGTAAAAAGAGCACGCCTGACAACTGCGTTATACCAGCCCTACGAGGGGGGACCGCCCTGGCCGCGTAGGTATCTCAGTCTCCGTTATATCACACTTCGGCAGAAGGCCGACGATGACCTATATGCCCCTCTCATACTCGACTCGTGCGTGCATCTCGGCGTCTGCCCGAATGGGTCCACGGCCGGCACCTGGAACAGGAGGTAAACTAGTCCCTCGGGTTCCACAACCTACATACCCGCATCCCGCATTACGTCATGGCTCTCTACTGCTCCGAAGCAGTCAGTTTGAAGTCTACGGCGGAGATGCAAAACCAGCAGACTGTTATTTGGACAGGACTGGGCAAGAATGAAAATAAAAACATGGATCTTGATCATTGTTTAATCTGGCTGTGGTCTAAAACGCAGCTGGCAATCAACGGCTTAGCTTCCCTGGATATGCTCTTCTCTATTCTGTCCGTGCTCGTCTTCGTCTACCGCTTCGAAAACCCGTCATCCCAAGTCCCCCAGAGAGCAGACCTTCCGCCTCCGTCTCTTGGCGCCTCCTCCGAGGTATCGTGTGTCCAGTTCAACGCCGTTCCGTGTAATGCTACATATCTCCCTTCACTTATCCCTCTTTTCCCTCCTCGACTCCCTGCCGCACGATCGAAGCAGTCTGTATGCGCCGCCGTGTTGTATCGTACAAATATGTCAGTCGCTGTGCTCGAAGCAAGGAAAAGCAAGCAAGAATCAAGTCGATTGCTCTACGCCTTGTCGTGCAGCTTGACGGGCTTAGCGGCGTGTCGACCGCAGCGGTTCGGGTGCTTCGGGGACTTGATGTAACAAGTCTCGGCAGCTTCCTCAGCAGCCCTAGGACCGTACTTCTGGGTGATGGAGCAATACTCGAGTCTGGACCCCATCCACTCGCGGAGGTGACGGTGAAGCTCGCAGCGAGAGATACCACACTTGCGACAGTAGACCTGGCCCTTGACGCGCATGCGCTCGAGGGCGCTGTCCTGGAAGGCTTCGGCGGGAGGAGCAGCGGACCCGTTGTAGATGAGGGGACCGGCGAACCGCCAGGCCCACTCGAGGTCATTGGGTCCGCTGCGACGGGACGACAACGGCACAGAGCCGTGCATGCGGCGGTGGATGTTGTAGAAATGGCTGTTTGTCAACCCGAAGCAGGTGCTGTCAATCGGGTCGAGGTGGTCGAAAATGGCGTAGTGCAGCTCGGCGGGAAGGTCGAAGATGTCCATGCGGGCCGATGGTCGGTGGATGCGAGCCGGTGGCTCATAGTCCGTAACAGAGTAAGAACGGCGCGGGGGCGGGAGAGGCGGCCGGCGGGCCAAAGGGGCACGAGGGAGTTGCTTCATCTCTTCGATTGCGAGTTCGGACTGCTCGGGCACAGAAGCGATTGCGTGTCTCTCAACGGCTTCGTGCTGAGTCGCGAGGGGAGGAGCGGGATAAGGAGCGGTGACACTGGGCGCCGGGCTACCCTGGGCGGAAGTCGCGACGGGAGAGTCAGTGATGGACCAGCCTCGGCGGGGAGTGCGCCAGCCTGCACGTTTCTTGCTTAACTCGTCGATCATGACCTGGCGTTCCTCGCGGGTCATCATCTTGTTCTCCTGACGAGACGCGAGATTGGTCGCAAGAAGCAGACGAGCAACCGAGGCTACGTGGTCGGCCGAGTCCTGGGACTGCTGAACGTGCCCGTTCTGAGGGAGACCCGAGGAGAGTACTTCAACCATCGTGAAGGAGGTATGGTAGGGGTTTCCTGCGCAAAGACGTTTGATGTTTTGGCCGGTCGTCGAAGGCCCGAGCTGGAATATTATCCGGCGACGCGTGTGCGGTGTAAATGTGAGCGGGGTTGGAAGTCAACCAACCACGTACGTAGAGAAGGCCGGGCGGTCTCGTGAGATGAGGAAGGGGGCTCGTTCCCTAGGCGGATGGAATGAATCACCGGCGTGTGCGGCTGGTGAAGGGATGACGATAGCTGCTGAGGTGGGTAGTAGTTGTTTGCTTTTACAGAGAAGGGAACGACGTTGTCGAAGCCCCCGCTTTGCGAGTCGCGGTATATCAGTTCAAGTGATGTCGATGGTGCGGGTGGGAGGACCAATGTCGGTTACTAGTCTTCGTCTTTGAGGGTGTGCAAGCCTCAATAACAAGTTCATGAGGCGGGAAACAACTCTTTCAGATGGGGCCAGGAGATGTTCGGTGGGATATTTAAGGGCAGGTCAAAAAGACGAAGAAGGAAAAAGGCAGATCAGGGTCGATGAGGTAGTCTTAAGTGTCGATCGGGTGTGTTCTTTTCGAAGGAGGAGAAGAGATGGGAAGGCCGGGAAGAAGAAAAACGGGTGCGTATTGGTAGGTAGTGTGATGGAGCCGGCGGGAAAGGCGATGCTCGGCCGTCTCCATCAAGTAAGTAAGTCACAGGTACAAGTTTTTGAGATGAGGTGGCAGGCCAGATTAGCGGTCTCACCACACACGCGTAAAGGGGGGTATCTAGGAAGGGATGCTGCATACCTACCTTACCTACCTACGCCATAGTTGCCAAGTTAGGCCGTCTACGGTTATTCCTTCCAGCTGCCTCCCCTGATAAGCTAACGGAGATGGCGCGAGGCACGAACGCTAGGTATCCCCGGCCTGAAGCGGCACTGCCTACATAGGGGCGACTTTGGTGCATCGGCAGGAAGGGTTATACCTGGTGCAGTGCGTGTCATTGGGTTTGGTCCCTTCGTCTCTTGATTTTTTCCCACCCTCAACTAGTACATCGTACCTAGGTAGGTACTGTACACACCTACTTAGGTAACCTAAGGTATGTGTTTGTACGTTATCACTCCTCCCCCATTGCTTCTTGGCTTCCCGAGCCTATTGGCGCTGGGGGAACAAGGCAGGAACAAAAATGGAGAATTCGGTCATTCGCATCCTCGCGCGAATCATGGAGCATGAACGGGTATCGCAAAAAAAACAAAAAAACAAATCGCAAGCAGCAGGGAAACACTGGGGAAAGATGGAGATTGCTGACGATTTCTTGCTTCTTTTGTAACCCGCCTGGATGGAAGAAGGGACCGGGACCTAGGTAGATAGGGACCAAAAGTTCCACTACTCACTCGCGCGGCTCTCGACTACCAACGAACTTTCCCCTCAGACGAAAAGGTCCCTTTTTTTCTTTTTCTTTTTTGCCTTCAGCCCTCCACTACTCCGTACTCCCGCCGTACACCCACTACGTAGTTACCACTAGCGTACATAACTACGTAGGGGATCGGTCTTCTGCGAGCGCGGCCCAAAGTACTCTGTACCTGAGCCCATTTACCTTCGTCATGGGGCAAAGGGTAATAGTGTGGCCCAGGGTGCAGCGAACAGGGGGGGGGGAAGGTAAGGGCGAGCCATTAACAGAGGAGGAAGAGCCCGCGCGGAGACTCACTCTGCAATCGTCAAGTTCCGAAGACACAACGCTCGGCGGCTCGGAAGAGCGAGCAAGACTCACCTCACCACCATCATGCCACTCCATTCCATGCCATATCATCCTTCGCGGGGAATTCGTCGAAACCCGAAGCGCAAACAGCCAACGATGAAAAGCCACGAAAACGAAAACCTTCCCTGGCGAATCGAACCTTTTGCTCCGGATCATGGACCCTCCCATCCACCCCTCATCCCCTCCCCCGCTTGGCGCTGTAGGTATGTCTCTGGTTTCTTTTTGGATTGACCAACCAGCGCCTTCGTGTATGAGGCGCACCACGAGTATGGGGAACCGTTGGGCTGGATTGGAACATCGTGATAGGTTGTGTGCCATTCCTCGTGCTTCTGGAATTGGCCAGCCATTAATGACATGCAACGTCGCGCATAGAAGCACACGAACAACACCGACTAGCAATGCCAACAACCTACTAGCTATACCAAACTCACCTTCGGTTGTCGACGGGCAGCACTCCGCATGTCCGATTACCACCAGCACCCCAGCCCCAACGCGGCACAGAAGCCGTTATCCTTGGACTGAACCAGCTTCTCTATGCATCCTCTACATTATCTGCCACTTAGCAGCGGCAAGCAAATACACTATCAGTGACGCCGTAAGGCGGTATCGACCGATACGATACGCCAGTTCATCTGTCGACGGAGTTTCATCGCACAGGCATCAGTCGAGAAACGGTAAACACCATGAACAAACGACCCGTGATCATGAACCGAGCCAAGGTCCAGGGCGCTTCGCTAGCATACTTATCTACATGGCAACCGCTGTAGCACATCGACAGGGCTCACCGGGAGAAGTGGTCCCATGACCGCGGAGAACCGGCCCATCGAGGCTGTCGTCGTTGCACGACACACGCCTGCTTCTTACCCCGACTTCCTGCAGCGGCCTTTCTTGGCACCAAGAGCTTCACTTCTGGCGGCAGTGAACGGGAAGCCAGACCGCCACCAGAAGCAGGGCAGCGATCCACGTCGTCATGGTGCTGCACCTCCCACGGATGTCACCCAAGATTTGTGGAGCAGCGATCTAAACTAAAGGGCGGTGGCGAACCTCTTCTCGACAATTCGAGCAAAATCCGACAGCGTCTCTGTACGGATACGTCTCGCTGATTGTGCCCGGATCTTGTTCATATGATAGTCTGCTGCATAACCCCCAATAACCGCCGGGGAAACTCCAATATCAGGAGGGTGTTTCTTGATTAGGTATCCCGAGACAAGTCAGATCACTTCCTTCGAAAAAAGTTTTCTGCTCTACGCCAAGTACTATGACACTTCAAGGCGAGCAGCAAGCCTTGAAAGTCCCAGTCCCTATGAGAGATGTGGTGCACTTGAGCTGGTTTGAAAGATGACCGTCCGTTATAAACTCATCCTTGTTCCGAAAAAAAAACCCCCGTTCAAACAGTAATTATACTCCCGAAAGCTTCCCACGTCGGCAAACCCTTCCCCCACACCGTTTCCGGCCAGTCGCCGAAACGTCGTCCTCGCCGAAGAGGGTGTACGGCCCTGCATCCTATGGGGCCCGTCCGTCCCAGCGTTGGCGTTTTGTCCCTTTCAAATGCCCATCTCATCGAACCCGGTGCAGGGAACGTGACCGTGGAGGCTTCTTCTTCTTTTTCTTCTTCTTCTTCTTCTTCTTCACCTTGCACGGCATTCCTTGCATCCGTCCTTCTTGTTTGACTCGCGTTGCCCCTGGGGTTGGCTTTCCGTATGACAATGGGTTTCTCTCTCTCGCGCGCACCCGCGCCCGTGGCGCTGATCTTCCACCCGCTTGGCGGGCGACTTAAAGAGTCGGGTTGGTTCGCACGTCGAACGAGGGCTCTGGTCGTTACACGTCAAGCCCGCCAGATGTAAGGTTTATCGCATAAGAGATCACTAGGGTCCGCCGCCTCCTCCGGGATGGCTGGAGAGTGCTGCGAGTGTCGCCACTGGTCATGTCATCAAATGGGGCGATGGGCGGGCAGGATAGCCCTGGGGGATGGCAAAACAGTTCGCGTGGGCCGAGTGCTGGGCTTGATGTCTGCACGTCGAACGGTCTGCAGCAACCCCCCCTCTAAAAAAAAAAGCTAAAAAAAAAACGCTTTTGATGTGGGGTGACGTTGAGTTCAATTTGATGATGGAAGCTTTTCCCATCATCCGAGGCAAACACAACGTGCAGTGAACCATCCGTAAGTCTCCAGAGTATGAACAAGCCGGCAAACAGCCGTGTAGGACAGAGCAGCACACTTTGCCCCGGGCATGATATCGCAGGGGGGGTGGCCTCTCGTACTTGTACTAAGTAGAACAATCAAGGGTTTAGCAGAAGACGCCTGATGGTGCCATCTCCCTCGTCGCAGGGATACCGTCTCAAGAGGCGCAATGCGTCCTCGGTCACCTGATAACGGCCCGGCAACAAATAAACAATTACTGCGGGAAAATAGAATCATTTGAACGACCTCGTGATATGACATTGTGGTTCTCATCAAAACTCCGGCTATTTTGGTTTGGGGACAACGCAACTCAAACGCAAACAATAGACCTTAACACAACCATTTCGCCATAGATACCTGGCCCCAAAAATTCAAGATAGAGACGAGTCCCCCCTCCCGCTTTTGGTTTTGGCATGCCGCCGTTTCCCAGATGCACACCTCCTCCCCTGTATCTTGGCTTCAAGGTCTGCTTCATTATACCCGTTGCAGGGCGTTCCTCGCGCCAGCCCATTTGTCGTAGGGTTGTGGTCCTTCAGCATGGCATGGGCGGTTGATGGCCGGCCGTTGGAGGAGAGCAGAGGGAGGTGAACTGCATGCCTCACATCTGCTAGTTTGGTGGTCCCCTCGTCCAGTCTGTGACGAGTGCAGCTCGCTTCGCCGGCTCTTAGATGGCGACCCAGATGAGCATGATGACAACATCCATGCCCTTGCCCTCGCCGCCGTCGTACTTGTAGGACCACATGCCGTCCTTCTTCTCGTCCCAGTAGGCGCCGGTGGCGGAGTGCATGCCGCGGCGGCCGACGTGGGGCTTGCCGTCGGTGGCAGTCGCGGGGTCAGCGCTCGTGGAGACGGAAGGCTCCTCCGTAGAGGCGGAGGTTCCCTTGGACTTGTTGAGGGAAGAGGTAGGAACCAGGTGCTGCACGATGGTCGAGTTGCACGCGAACTTGTAGGCGGGGGCAGAGCCGCCCTGGGGTGTGGACTCGGAGATGACCGCCTTCAGTACAGAGGACTATTTGTGCGCCGCAGTGATTAGTTCAGGGGGACTTCTGCGGCCGGTGTGGCATGGGGACATACGATGATCTGCGAGTTCCATCCCTCGGTCTTAGCGTGGTCGTAGAACTCGGCGGAACCGATTGCTGATTGACAAGCCTGGTGGAGGGCGCCGTGTTAGTCCTCGTTGCCTACTGAGGGTGCTGCTGCGACCTCGTTCGCGAAGTCGCATAGTCAGGAGCTTACGTCGGTAGCAATCTGCTTGAGGCGGTTGAAGGCCACGGGCTAGTGAACAGAGAGTCAGCAATTTCACGACAGAGACGATTCAATCCAGGCGTGGGGTGTATGACATACGGGAGTGGCTGTCGTGGGGGCAGCGGCGGACATTGTGTGATTTTTGGATGTTTTTGTTTAGAGGAAAGGGGGTAAATAGTCAGATGCTTGCGAAACCGAAATGCCGATACTTGAAGCCTGCTTTCCGTAAGGTCGTAGATATCGTGTTGGAAAGGGACGACGTGAAAGTGTGAGATGTGCTTGCGGGATGATCTTGGTGGCGTGTCTACTGGTGAGAACTGAATGTAGTGTTGACAGTTTGGGACAGACGAAGGAGATGAAGCTCCTCCACAAAAAGTTGCCGATGTTGTTTGTGATGCCAGCCCGATTTGGCCGACTCGCGTCGCACCACGGGCCGTGCTCCAGCCAGGTGCGCGGGGCAACGGTGTCTCACTGGCTTAGCCTGCAGACAGCCATAGATTAGTCATCATGTTTACTGCCTGCTGTGTGGCTTGATCTCGCAGAAATGTGGCTTCTCCAATCACATCACGGCCCAATAGCACGTGTGCTTTTTGGGAGCGGCTCGAATTGCTGTGGCTAGTGGGGTAAAGCTCTAGCCTTGCAAGCCTAGCGTCACAAGTCTCTCTGACGGAGCTTTTCGCTGTAGGTTTTCGAGGGGCGGGCGGCGGCCGCATCGTCTGTGGTCGGCAACGTACCGAACAAGCTTTGAAGCGGGTTCTCTCGGTTACGGGTCGAGTCTTTTTTTCCTCGTTCTTTTCTCTCTGCCCTCATTCTTTCAAAGCATCCATCTTGGTAGGCTCTGGTTTCTTTTTTTTGTACAGTTTCAGACCTCACCTTTGGAACAAGAGGCAATTGGCTTTGTTAACTCATCACCCCTTTTTCGATAACCGTTGCGGTCAAACGCCTTGCCCGACACGAGTCCGAGCTTTTGAACGACGCTAGAAGGCCTCCCCGATCCATCGTTTAACCTCGACCGACTTGGTTCCTACTGGCTCGCTCCTCGAAGCCCGCGATCAGATTTTACTTCTAGAAGCAACAGCCTAGGGAATTCCTAATCGCTGTGTTTACCAATTTCACCACCGACCCTCGTCTGTGGCTGCCATCGACGCAATTGTTGCAAAGAACAACAAGAACAACACAGCGGTCCAGGAGAAAGCAAACAGCTCGCCAAAATGTCTAGCCAGCCTCTCCTCCAGACCGCTCCCGGTATGTTCACCTCTTAATTGACCCTCAATTGCCACACCTTCACACAAGTTCTCACACTCCTGCTACGATTCCGACCGACGCGCCGAAGATCCCCCCCCCTCTCCCCCTCTCCTTCCCCCCGTGAGCACTGCGCAGACGCTGACTATACCCAAACCCAACAGGCAAGCGCATCGCCCTGCCCACGCGCGTCGAGCCCAAGGTCTTCTTCGCCAACGAGCGCACCTTCCTCTCGTGGCTCAACTTCACCGTTATCCTCGGCGCCCTCGCCATCGGCATGCTCAACTTTGGAGACCGCCCGGCGTTTATCAGCGCCTTCCTCTTCACCGGCGTCGCCATGCTCACCATGATATACGCCCTCGCAACGTACCATTGGCGCGCCAAATCCATCCGCGTCCGCGGCCAGGCCGGCTTCGACGACCGCTTCGGCCCCACCTTCCTGGCCATCATCCTGCTGTTGGCCGTCGTCGTCAACTTCGTCCTGCGCATAACATACTCGCCCAAGGAGGGCAAGCACTAAAGCGTCCTGCGATGTGCGTGCGGGCAGGTCAATGGGGCGAGGAGGAGGGCGAGAGCGATGGGGGATGGAGAGCAGCTGTCCATGCACTCATTGGCGCGAGCGAAGGCTGCCAGAGCCTCACCGACTATCTGTATAAGCTGGAAAGCGAGGGGAGATGTTGGAAAAGCGACACTTCTTTGGGAACGAACTGGCGTGTCTGATTTGGAGTTGCCTATGTTTTTGCACGAGCGGATGTGACCAAGGAGGATGCCGAGTTGGTGTATCAGGACGGGCAGGTAAAAACGCATGCATTGTGCTCATGGAATATTTGGCCCCCGGGAGGATTGCATCAGTCCGAACATCAAGGCTGCCTAATTGTATAGCGAAAATCGATTTTTTCCTTATGTCACATGGACCTATTTCTCCTGCCCCGATGGGTATCAACTTTTGAAAAAACTTTCTTTTCTTTCCTGTCCCAAATGCCTTTGGCGCAGCCTGTTCAAAGAACCACCCAAAATACGGCAACCGAGATGATCTCGAAGCCTGAACGTTCCTTCGCCTTGTTTGTAACAGACCCTCCTCGCGGACTTGCCTGCCCGCCTTCCCGCTCTGTGCTAGGCCCTCCGCTGCCCCTTATGATGCGGCGGGGATCGTCGAGGCACCCCGAGGCTCGTTCGTCTGCGTGGTGACGTCGTCCTTGGCCCTCAACTCGGGAATGGGCGCGAGCGAGAGGAAGACGCTCAGCGACTTGGCCGTGCGGCTGGCAGGCGGAGGCAGGACCGCCCTCTCGAATCGGTTCTCCATGACCTCGAAATCGTCGTCGTCGTCGCCCCCCGCGGGGCTGCCGTCCAGCATGGTCTCCTCCACGACGTTGACCTTTGGCGGGAGCTCGTACATCTGGTTGTACTGGTACCACCGCCCGCCCTCGTCCTCGGCGACGATGCGCTTCACGAGCTCCGCGATGGTGATCATCTTGACGACGTCGCCGGGCCGCGCGTAGAGGAGCACGGCGCGCCTCCTCGGGTCGCCGTCGTCCTTGCGCAGGTGCCGCAGGAGCCAGCGCACCCGCTTCTGGATCTTGGTCGAGGAGATTGTGAAGGCGGGCAGGACGTCGTACTTGGGCCTGAGGCTGGCGAGGAGGGCGTCGTGCGAGGGCAGCGGGGTGGTGGCAGGGCCGCCGTTCGAGGCCGCCGCCGCCCTGCTCTTTTTCGGTTCGGTGGACTCGGCCGTCGTCGAGGATTTTCTCTTCTTGTTGCCCTGGGGCTGCTGGATCGGGGGGGATTCAGCCATGGCCAGCGTCGCGGAGGCCTAGAACCATGGCAGGGCCGTCGCTAGCTGGATGGCCTCGGGAAGAGGGTGCAATGTAGCGCGCGCGGGTTGCTGAGTTGAAGCGGAGTGGGGGGATGCAAGGCCCGGTGAAGGGTTTCTGTTTCGATGAAAATGTGCGGCGTGAACCTGGTTCTCTCCGAAGTCTTATCGGATAAGAAAGCTCGGACCGCCGCCGGATCTTCGGAGCCGGCACTTGGCCACCGACGGAACGCTGATTTGACCGTTCTGATCTCGTATCAGTCTTTGATCGGACGATTCCACCGATATCTAGAGTTATTTGATTGTTTCTATTTGCGGTATAAGACTTTGCGCTGATGGAAACGCTATATGCCATGTCGCGGTCAGGACTTCGCTGCATGCCGACCCCGTTCTGACCTTCGTCCCGGAGATCTCGACATCCATCAGGACATCCAGCTCGTGACCAGCCACGTGATGCTTAAAGCGGCAAGGACTTCATGGGGGTAGCGAATCTGGCTTCGGGGAATCGGACACGAGCCAGCTTTGCTCGCAACGCCGGACCTGGGCTAGCGTCCCGCGGAAGCTGGAAGAGAGGCCCACCAGGCAGGCCGCCCATGCAGCGACTGGGTCGTGGCTTTCCGACTTCACATGTTTAGCGTGGCCTGTGCGGCGGTCCGCCCGAATCATCCCTCTTGCCCCAGAAACGCCATTTTTGTCTGAGTCGCGGTACGCTTGGCGGGCGCGCTGCTGTTTGCAGATTCACACACCCGACATGGAGAAGGTCAAAACGGACCAGCCCCTCCACAATGTGTGTATGTGTGTGTGTGTGTGTTAGTTCGGCTCCCTGGAAGTGGGCGGAGGGCGAAAAGGTTGCCTTGGCGGTAGGAGGGAGGAGCCAGAAAGGGCTGGTTGAGTACGGATACTGAATCGTGGTCAAAGTAGATATCCCGTCATACCACAGCTTCAAAGAGGGCCCGCGGTGGGTTTTCACCAATAATTCCCATGCTAGGTAGATATGTAGTTTGGGCTGCAAGACTTCGACTATGCACGCTACACTAGTCGCATCAGTCCGTTTCGCCCAGAAAGTGCCATCCGGCTCCCAGGATGAGGCCCGGAGGAACGTCGAAAGTGCCGCTCAGGGCAGGGATTGGCACCTTGGCTGGGGACTTGTGTCACCGGATGATCTTGGCTCCTGAGTCGGGGGGATACATTCGGTCTTGGTTCCGCTGAGCTTTCGCGAACACGGCAGCGGATCGGGTTTTTCCATGACAGACGCGAGCGCAAAACTGCATATGGGAAATGGACATGCTATGGTATATGGTAGTAGGTACCTTGCTAGCAGCATCCAGGTCTGAAACTAGAGAGGACTAAATGTTGCTGGCCTGGCACGTCGGTTGGCGTGGCGCATCTCAAGCGGCCCATCCATGTCCTTTCTGCATTAAGGTACAAGTTTCAAGGCAGTTAGTTCCTCGTGAGGTCGCCAGGTACACCATAATATCAATACAGTTTAAAAAACACAGTATAAGTATCATACCCAATACTTAACATAATAATAAAGTTAGGTTTCTATATAGATAGAAATATAATACTATAGATATTATAAAAAGACCTCTATAAGCCTAGGCAGAGCTTTTGGAGATAACTCCCTAAGATGCTTTATCTCTACGGCCCTAGATTTGTAACTATCCTGCTGACTGTTCCTTATATCAGCCTAGAAATAACCTATTAAGAGCTAAGATACAGCATCTCAATTACCTCCTTTCTAATTACGCCCTCTAAGGCAGTTATAACCCTACTTAAGTTACCAATAACTTAATAAGGCTTAAAGTAATATTTAAAAGATATAATCTCTATAGGCTAGAAGGCTTTACAGCAGCAGCTAAGTATAAGGTAAGAGAGTATATTAGACTCCTTATACTAGCAGCTAAAATCTAGCTTAAAGACTATCTAATTCTAAATAGAGGGCTTATTACTGTTGCTTATACTGACTATATAGACCTCTATAATAGGCCTCTAAACTGAATAATAGTTAATAAGTTAGAGGATATTAAAAGGTTTAAACAGCACCCCTTTTACTTTTAACAGGTGCTGTATACAGCAGAGATATTAAGTATGGGCGTGTGAGGGGCGGAGGTGTTAAGGGCGGTGATTTGGAGTGTGGGCAAACAGTGCGGGGGCCGGTTGGCAGGGAGGTCTTGTTAACAATTATACCACGGAAATACACTATATTACATACACTATGTCCCTTCGAAAAGGAATGTCCTTTCTGCATGTGGCACCCACCCATCCCTATCCCCATCCCCATCCCCATCCCATCCTCGTGCGAGGCCGGCCTGCATTGGAGGCCGCAGAACTCTGGAAGGCGCTCACAACGAATAGGAAGTGTGCGTTGTGGTGCAGCAAGGGATCAGCGGCGAGGTGAAAAGGAAGGCGGAAGCCCGAGAAGGAGACAGTAGGAACGGAAGCAGGGGAGAGCAGCAGAGAGCACAAGGGCACATGGCCTTTCCCTGCTTCTCAGGGTCCAGCTTCCATGTCATCCCAGGTCCTCTCTTGTCGCGCTCGTCAGCGTCAGGTTTGGAGCTAGGACGTCTTTAGCCCCTCAGCCATAGCTACCTGCCTACTACTAGTAGGTCTTGGTAGAGAATGAGGAGCGGTTTTCGAGGTCGGCGGGAATGACGAGTCATCGATCCAGACGGACGAAAGAGAGGCGCGGACAGATGAAATTTGATTTTGAATGTTTTGCATTTGTCGCCAGAAGTATCCGTAGTGTGTTGTATGTATGTATGTAGGTATGGCCTTGGTTCGCGCAGTGCTGTTGGTCAATAAACTCGGGTGGAATTGAGAGACGACTGGAGTAGGTACTGTACCGTACCGTACCGTACTCGGGAATCTCCAGGAAGCATATCATGCATTGCATGTGTTTGCTGTTGCCCAGACGGCGATGGCAGGAACATTAATCATGCACGCGCAGCCAAACGAACCCAACCCGACCCAACCCAGGCAGAGAGGTAGAGATGTAGGTATGGAAGGCATCCGAAAGATGGGGCAGTGAGCGCTCGCTGGAGATGTCAGCGTTCCATAGCTGTTCCCCGACTCAGCGGGACGGGACTGGGGAGCATTCTTTTCATTCCCACGCCTCTAGGTACCTTTTAGCTCATGCAGCACAGCACACCACACGCCCCAAGGTCCTGACTGAGATGGGTAGGTAGCTTTGTAAAGTACCTACCTAGGTAGGTACTACCTAGGTCAGCTTCCCCAACTTCTGCTCCTGCACACTAAAGAAAGGCGTGGGTTGTCGTCGTCGTCGTCGTCGTCGTTGTCGTCGTCAGGCTGGTCCAAGAAAAGAACAACAAGATACATTGAATAAAGCCCTCGCAAAAAAACCAAAAAACCATACAGCAACTAGTCAGTCAGCCTAGAGCGGCGCAAACATGTGTCGTTCGTTGCAGGACAAGGAAGGAATGGTTTTTCTCAACGAAATGTCCTGTTTACCCCCCTTCTTTCGTTTCCTTTTCCTTTTCGTCCATCATCATCCTTGCGCTCTCCTCCTATCTTGACCTCTACGATCACCAAGGAATAAGGGGATTCCTTTTTTACTTTTATTTTATTTTAAAATAAGCATCCACAACAGCTGTGCCCCTACGGGCTCTACTGCTACTGCTACTCCTACCAGTACTACCACTCCTGCTACGTAGGTACCTAGTCAACGTACCTACCTAGGTATACTACCGGCGTACTGCATATCAGTCCCGTTCTATTTTCGGGCCGGCGATTAAACACACGGTGCAGCGAGCGTCGGCAGCAGAGGTCCCCGCCCGTCTCATCGTACCTACTTGCCTACCTAGGTAGTTTACCATCCGATACGATACGATACGATACATACGATACGGACCATAAGCGCAAGACTCTGGGTTCTAGAAAAGGGGGCCAACCACGGAC
The DNA here is from genome assembly GCA_030867305.1 of Colletotrichum zoysiae. Lineage (NCBI taxonomy): Eukaryota > Fungi > Ascomycota > Sordariomycetes > Glomerellales > Glomerellaceae > Colletotrichum > Colletotrichum zoysiae. Next base: position 149,596 of record MU842865.1, read on the forward strand.
GCACAAACAAACAGCGGACGAGGCAGTCAGTTGGAAGGAACGGGCGTCCCATCTCTAGGGAGAGAGAGTTCTTCTCACACAGCGCACCGCAACGCACCGCCGCCCTCACGTCTCACGCAGGGAAAGTTCAGTGCAAAGCGCTGCCGCTGTCTGCCAGCCTGCCAGTCAAGGTAGTCAGTCAGTCAGTCCAGTCTACCCTCGTCGACAACGCTTACACTACACTACAACCAGTGCTACTGTACTTCACCACAGACTCACAAACTCACGAACTCGTCAGTGTGCCGACTCACGGGTGCCCCAGTTCTCAGTCTCCCCCGGTCTTCGCATTCCTGACTCTCTCTCTCGCAGCATCCTCTTTTTGACGACCGAAGTGTCCGGGTGTCATTGAGGGTCGGGCGCGTTGCTACCATACTGTAGCTACCTACCTACCTACTTAGCACGCAGTCGTCGTGCTACCGTATGTCGCAGTGGTGGTGGTGGTGTTGAACTGACCCATTGCGTCGTATCGCCCATCACATCGCCCCACCCTGCACACGCCTCCTTCCTCGGGTTCCCTCGCCTTCTTTGTTCGTTCGCAGCCCGTGTCTGTACGGATAGGTATCTGTCTGTCTGTCGCCTGGTTCAGGCCAAACAAGCAAGCACACCCCCTGTTCCCTCCCTCCCCTTCTCCCATCTCGACAGCCAACCAATCAACGGCGCGTTTCGGAGCACAGTCCTTATCCACAACGTCCCCACATCATTCCACGCCCCACTCCTCCCCGTTTTATGCTCCCCCCTTGCATCCAATACTTGTGCAGGCAAAATTGCCTTTTCCTAGTCAGTCGAGTCGGTCGGTCGGTCGGTCCCTCACATCATCGCCAGCAACCAAGTCCCTTCCTTCCATCCATCCATCCTTCCATCCATCCTTCCATCTATCCACCCAAGCAGCTCGCTCTCCTATTTGCTTGCTTTCTCTACCTGCGACCTTTGCCTGCCTGCCTGCCTGCACCGCCCGCCAACGCGTGTACGCAGGACAGTACCGCATCTGCTGCACCAGCAACAACAATAATAACAACAATCAGCAACGAGAAACAGGACCACTCGCACCAGCCGAAACCTGGCACACACGCCGCTACACATCACCCAGTCCCCAGTCTCAGTCCACACCCCCCCCCCCCCCCCCCCACGGGTCTTGATCTTCCCTCTCTGTCTCTCTCTCTCTCTCTCTCTCTCTCTCTCTGGTTGACTGGCTGCTTTTGCTACCGTTCATCGACTCTGTGCCATTCCCCCCTAAGCATCCATCTTAGGCCCACCCGCGCTCGCAATCACCACCCCAGAGGCCAATTTCCCACCAAACTTGCGCACGTCGCCCGCCAGGAGGAAGCTTCCCGACCGACAAGCTTGCCAGTCCAGTTTATTCTCAGTCTTCCGCTGTCATTCCCATCTCCAACATCATCCTCCTCACAAACAACCTCCTCCTCATCCCCCCCAAACCGCACCAAAAATCACTCGTCCACACAACTTAGAGGGCAATCCACGGCGTCGCTTCACCTCATTTTGCTCGCCCAACTCTCTTCGCGCATTCATTTCCAGTCCGTTTTCTTGCGCCAAATCGAGGCTTTTATTAGTTCTCGGTTCTTCTGCGTCGTCGTCCTCGCTGCGCGACCCGGCGCAATCCTATCCCTTCGTCGCCCACTCGCTCGCCTTCTACGGCCTCTGCCTCTCTCGTCTCGCTCTCTCTCTCAGTCTCTCCTGCCTTTGGGCCTTTGCTGAGGTGGACGCCCGACCACATCATCGCGCGCACTCGCCCCCTGCCACCCCTTTTCTGGCCCCGTCGACCAAGACCAACCAACCCACACCGCACACCCGTCTCGTACTCGTCCACACACCACACACGCCCACAGCAGCCACACACCGCAGGCTTACACCCTCCCGACCCGACCTGTCCTGTCTGGGGAATCCACTTTTCACACGTCAGCCCCCCGTCGCACCTCGCCGGCGCATTCCCATTGCACCTCAGCATTTCCGCCTCCTGCTCCCTGCTCCCACGTATTACGTCGCAGCAGCTGCCTGGCCCGTCCGCCACTGCCACTAAGCATCCTCATCGGCCTTTCTGTCTGTCTCGTTGCCTTGCGCCTCGTCTCGCCACACCTCACTCCAACGTCGGTCGCATAAAGTCGCCGGGCCGCCCGTCTTGTGACTTTTCATCTCATCGCCTTCCCTCATAGCGCGCTCATGTTCCGATTCTGGGGCTCAGAGCGGGGTAGCGAAACGACTCTCAGTCTCACTCAACCAATGCCGTCATTCGCCCAAAAGCACCAGTTCATTCTGCCGCATCCACCTGCACGGACGACGACGACGACGACGACGACCTCGTCGTCGCTGTCACCTCAGGCTAGCCCTCAAAAAAGGCGTCTGTCCAGCGTCGACGATTCATCCTCGCCAGATGTTGCGCTTGCCGCCGGTGAACAGCCTGTGAAGCGCGTCAAGCTGGAGAGCAGCAGTCCCTCCGTTGTTGACACGCCTTCTTGCGATGCCGCTGCACCGGCGCCCGTAGCTGCGCCTGCTGCTTCTCCCGCAGTCACTAACGACATTGAAGAAGCGCGTGACGCGATTCAGTACCAGTTTGGTCTGGAGATCTTGCTCAAGCACAATGAGCTGAGGCTAATCAACCAAGAGCTGGCGAAATGCCAGGTCGCACTTGAGCAACTGCGCCGCTGCCATCTGATCCCGTATCCCACTGCCTTCCCCACCCCGGCGCAGATGCTCGATATCAGCAACGGTAAAGGTCCTGCTCTGCAGACCCGTCCGGGAGAGCCTGTCCCCCAATGGGCCCCGCCCTTTGGAGTTGTCGATGGTCCTTACGCCCGACACTATGCCAAGTGGCTCATTCCCGACCCCAAGTTTGATGGCATGCAGCCGGAGTGGTACCCCGTACACGAGACTGCCCGTAGCAGAGGCTCGGTCGAGGGACGAACGACGAGAAACAGCATGTCTGACCTCGCCAGCACGAACAAGAACCGCCCGGCGCGGAGCCTGGGCGGCCCGAAGCTGCAGTCTCTTTCCAGCGGCTATCCTCAACCCAAGGAAAAGGCCGGGCCTTGCGTTCTCAAGCGCTCCGACGGCCAGACTGTCAAGCTTGTTTGCCTGGACTGCAACCGAGAGAACTTCAGTAGCACGCAGGGTTTCATCAACCACTGCCGAATCGCCCACAGGCGAGACTTCAAGAGCCACGAAGAGGCAGCCGTTCATTGCGGCCATCCCATCGAGGTGAACGAGGGTGGCGGTGTCGTTGGTGAGGAAAAGGCGCCTGCCCCGTCCAGCGCTATCGCTTCTGGCTTGGTTCACCCACTCGCTCAGTCCGATATGTCCACCCAGCAGGCCTATGTTGCTTTGCGTTCTAGGATCGCAGATTCCCTCAAGATGTACCGTGAAGGCAAGCTGCCTGGCGTTACAGGAATTCCCAGCGGATCCTCGGAGGCTGCGCCAGCGAAGTCCACTCCACAGAAGACTAACACCTTCACTCCGTCAGCCGACACCCCGTTCCTTTCGCGACTCATGCAGAGCAGGAACTTCACCGGCAACCTCAGTGAAATTGTCAGCGATGCCAAGGAGAAGATGTCGATGGAGGACCTTGCGACTCCAGGGGAGGATTCGGAAGAGACCGAGACCGGGCCCAGTAGTCCTCAGAGCACTGCTGCGCCCGCCGCTCGTGTTCCCGCTACTGCCATGCGCATGCCAGCAAGGGCGCCTGTACCACCCGTTGTTCTGACATCGTCGACGAGGCCCGCAAGCAGCAAGGGCAGGTCGCATCATACAGGCTTCGCCTCGCCTCCCATGAGCAGTCCTGACAAGGACGATGGTCATAGAATGATGATGTTGCGTGACGAGGACGTCGAGATGGATGTTGACCTCAGCCCGAACACCATGGTTAGCAACAACGCGCCCTCGCTAGTGAGCGATGATGGCGAGTACGACGATTCAGACGACGGGTCGTCCGAGTCTGGAGTCAGCGATCGGATGGACGCCGAATCGGTTTCTGATGTTGCCGAGATCACCCTCGATGAGGATCATGATGGACGACCTCTCGCCCACCACCGGGAGCCTAGCAGCGTCGGCTCTGGCGCTGCCATGCGCCTCAAGAAGGACGAGAGCAAGCATGTCACCTTCGTTAGCCCTGTTCACGACAGCGCGAAGCGACCCCGGAAAGTCTAGCTTGTTTTTGGTTTATTGAGTCCGACGATGCTCCGTTCCCTCATGGAGACTTTTCGAGACAATCCCCCCAACTTGCCGCCATACCCCTTTGGATTCACTGCTTTCTCCGGCGAGCAAGGCTGTTTTTTTTGCGCACACATACTCCCTTTAGTCGATGAAGCTTCTTTTCTCTCTCCTCTATTATATTTTATTTACCCGACTCTGCGCAACCAGGGGTCAATGGGGACAGACAAAAAGCAGGCTGCGGTGAAGGATTGTGGCCGGAGATGATAACGTCACTTGTTAGAGATATGAACCGGGCGTCACGGTTTGTTGGGAAGCGTCTGCCTTTTTGCGTACTTTTTTTTCTCGTCTTTTTTTCTGGCCTGTAGACTTTATACTGTTACAACTTGACTGCCCTTGGGCCGACGCCCTCACCGAGATGTGAGATGGGTTCGGGAGAAACCCGAGACGAGGGAGATGGTCTCCTGGGGAGGCATACAACGCTTACGAGCCGGCTGTAGGATTCAGGGACCATCCGTGTTGTATCATAGGGATTGGAGACGAAGGCTTGATGACTGCAAACAAACAAAAAACATGATATGAACGAGCTCACGTTGAGCGACCACTGCCTACTGCCCGCCCGTACGAGTCGCCCGTGAGTGAATTGGTATGATACGACCCGCCTTGGTCTCCGAAGAGCGCTCGCCCACTGCTCGCTCACTGCTGGCTCTTTAAGGCCTTGCCTTGGCCGACAATCCCCGGGGCGTGTGCGCCCCAGCAGAGGCAGCCTGATGAAGATCACGACCTGATGGCGCGCTCCCCACCGACGTCGAACCGACAATACTCCCGCTCATTGCGCCGAGAGTTGGTCACTCAATCTTGGTCCACACGGGGTTTTCTTCTTCTTCTCCCCCGCGCGCCAGGTTTAGAGTTTACGGGGGGGTGGGCATGGACGAGGAGCCTTCTGCCGCTGCGGCCGCCTTATCCGCGAGTGTTTTAGAGTCACGGCTTGGGATCAATCTATCTCCAACAGCGACGATCGGGCCAAACGAAGCGACGGGAGACCTTTATTTGGGAGGGTGGGGGGGGGGGGGGGGGGGGGGGGGCTTCTTTTATCTCTTGTGTTTCTTTTCCTTCTTTTCTGGTTTTGTTTGAGAGGGGTAGGGGGGGTATGGGTAGGTGAATAGGTAAGATGTAGTGGCATTTTGTACGTGCTTCGTGTGTACATCGTAGTGGTAGAGCTGCTGATGTTTCATGCGGGAAGGCGACGGGCTGACTCGGATGGGATCAACGTTGCCTTGTCCAGCTTCCCAACCCACGCACCCCCCCCCCCTTTCCTTTCCCTTCCTTTCCTTTCCTTCTCCAATATTTGTTTCGTTTTCCCCCTACCCTTTATTGCTTCCCGGCGGCGTTTGGACGGGCGCGTGTACTCCGTTCGGGATGAACCAGGTCGTTGGCGATGCAGGTTTCAATTTGTCTCGGTGTACTTTCCCCCCCCCAATCCCCCCCCCGCGAACCACTTCCAACACTCCTACTCACTGGTAAAGTCTGCGCATGGAGAAGAAAGGAGAAGCAGGTTCTCCGGGACAATGTGTTTACTAGTGTGGAGATGGCTCCGGGACATAGGTATCCCAGTCAAACTGAGGAGGGCCGCACGGGGCACCCGACTTTATTGGCTCGCAGGACCTTATTTTCGTCTTGTTTCTCCTTCTCCTTCTGCTTCTTTCCCTTTCGTCTCATGGAAGGGCTCTCTGTTTGTTTGTTTCTTTCATGAAGGTCATGAAGGTGGTGGAATTATGTAATTACAAAAGGTTAAAAACCGCATTAAACATGTTGCAGGTTTCTTTCTTTTTTCCCCTCCTGGGTGTCCGGCTTGACTTGCCCGACTCGCTTTGTCCCCCGTCGCCGCCAATAGCATGCGTTGTCTTTCTTCCCTTTATTTCGGAGACCCCCAGGTCTCTTTAGCACCACAACATTAACCCGCTGGGGAGTGACGTGAACATTTTCGGGCATCTTTCGTTGACGGAAGATAAGAAAGAGAGAGAAAAAAATAAACCCGATCCCGGTTCGCCCGCCTTGCTCATATTCTTCGTCATCTGAAGAGAAGGGACCACGCCGTCTATCTCTCTCTCTATCGTTCTTCTCTCTGTCCACCCGTTTACAAGACGGCAGCGACAACGCCGGCGACGGCGAGGAGGACACCGCCGGTGTTGCGGGCGAGCTGGCCAACGCCCATGTTGGGGGTGCTGGAGGCGGTGGCCGAGGACGACGAGGTGGAGGCGGCGTCGTCGGCGGCGGTGCTCGTCGGGGTGGCCGAGGCCGAGACGGAGGCAACGCCGGAGCCGGTGGCGGTGGCGGCGGCGGCGGCCTCGGTCTTGCTGCGCAGGGCGGCGGAGCCGTAGAGGGAGGCCTGCTGGCAGTAGATGGTCACCTCGCCCTGGGCGGGGGCGGCGCGGGAGTCCTTGGGGCAGTTGTTGTAGCAGGTGGCCACGGCTTGTTTGGCGGCGCACAGGCAGTCGTAGTCGGCGGTAGCACAAGCGTTGACCTGGAGTGGTGGGAGTCGTGTGAGCAATGGTCGTTGGATTGGGGGATTGGGGATAGGGGGGAGGAGTAGAAGAAGCCATCCCCGGCAGGACATCATGATGGCGTTGTCGGGGAGGGAGACCGGAAGGAGGACGGGAGGTAGCATACCTTGGCGTTCTCGCTAGTCAGGCAGGCCTCGACGATAGGGGCGGCGTCACAGTTGTCGTCCTGGGCAGCGGCGACGGCGGCGAGGGCCAGGGCGAGAGGGTAGAAGAACTGCATTGTGGAATGTGTGGATTACGGGTTCGGTCGATTATTACGGGTCTTGGGGGTTTTTCTTGGTGTTATCGAGAGCGACGGTTTTGGATATACAGCGAATCCAACGAGCGAAGTGGTCCCGGGACTTGTAGCGAGCGAGTGGAATTGACGAAGCGAGAGGGAAATTAGACGTGTCGAGAGGACGGAGGAGGGATGAGTATGCTGCTGGTGGACAGTGGATTGGCAGAGGGTTATTAGCGGGATGGAGAGAAAGGGAAGGGGAAGGAAGGGTCAGGAACGAGGCACAAGTGGACGGGGCGGGAATATTAAATAAGGAACATATGCATTATTAGTGACGGCGCAATTTTATCGCTGTCGTCGTATCCATCCGTACCTATGTACGGATATGTATGTACATATGATGGATGCTTATTCGTACCTACCTAGGTAGGGGCGCGCGTCCGGGCATCTGCAGGCCGGGATGTTGCAACTAGACTAGGACGAAGGAGGGAATCGAGAGGAGCCAAGAGGACGCCGCCTCCCCTTCCTTTCTCTCTCTCTCTCTCTCTCTCTCTCTCTTTTTTTACCTGCCCGGACTAAGCCGAGGCGGGCCCCTCCCCCAAAAAGAAAACAGTGGCGCACTGCACTGCCGCTAGTGAATTGGATTTATGATAGGCAAGGCCCTCTTCTCTTCTCAGGCTTCCTATTCGGGTCAAGGAGCCAACAGAGTGGAGGAGGAAGGGGGGCGTGACCACCAGGGGCGCCTGTTTTTGGAGGCTTGGTGCTCGACTTTTATGGATATTGATGAAGCTATCTAGGTAGGTAGGTAGGTAGGTGCTTGGCCCTCCCTCCTCGTGTTCTAAACTACCTACAAAGAAAGTACAGAGGCATGCATGCATGCATGGTATGAATATACACTACATAGGTTGGTGTGGCGGGCGACATGTTCATGTGCAGTGTAGCGAGACGGAAGACACGAGCTCAATGGCAGCATCTGTATTCTGCACATAGAGGTTGCCGCTGCGTACGCGACGGGGCCACCGGGAGGGAGGGAGACATGGTGATGGCATCAAGCCCCTGCTGGAAGGACGAGCGAGGAGGAGAGTCTCCGCGACCCCGTCCGTTGTCACTGCCAACCCCCCGCCTGAATCCTGCCCGCCCCCGTCTTTTGCTCCCAGAGTAGTGGGGAGGAGGACGGACGGGAACCATTTGTGCACATCTAGCGCCGTGTGTACAATGCGCGTTGCGTGTCTGGGTTTCCCTATCCCTACAGGCAGGCTTCTAGCTCCAGGCTGCGCGGGTGTCTGGGGAACGGAGCCCTCGCCCGACGATTGGAGAATGAATGAATGAATGCCTTGGGATTGTTGGCAGAGGGCCGAGGGGACGACCAGGGCTGAGACTATTACTATTACCATCGTACATACATAGTATATATGTACGATGTACGGATAAGGCTTGGCCAGGTCTCCGACATGGCGGCCCTCAGTCGAGCCCGGACGATTTGCCTTGGCAGGTGGGCGTTCCCTATCCGCTGTGCTCCCGCCCGTTTATGCCTCTGCTGCCGCGCCGGCTTCTCTGTATATTGTGCCGTTGCAGCGGTACGACTTTGGTGCGCAGAGGACGGAGGGAAAACCATGGAAACGAGCTTCCAACGACCGGCCGCGCGGGCATGGGGCCCGGCCGTCGAGATGAAGTCTAATCTCGTTCTGGCTGGAGGAGTTAGGGGGTGGAGGCTCGATTCGACGTGACGGACCGCTCATTGGCCAATCTTGCTGGCTCTGCTTCCTCCGACTCCTCCCTTCACCCCTGGCTCCTCCTCACAAGGGGGGCAAGGCAAGGGACAGGGGGGGGCTTCGAAGAAGGAGGAGGCGTCCGTACCCGCAACGGATGGGTTGCAGCGACGATGCAAGTGCCGGTATTTCTGGTATGTTCGCTCTTTTTGCAAGTCATGCTCCGCAGATCCGTGATGGAGGAGGTATTCGTAGAGAGAGTGAGAGAGAGAGAGAGAGAGAGAGAGCCCGCAGGCGTTCGCCCCAGCAAGATCTCCCACCGGGTAGGATTCTCAGAGCAGAGCGGCGTCTGATCTAAACACGGGGCGCAGCTGTCGTCCGTTGATGTTGGGAGGCTCTGACCTCGTCTTCCTACTTCGTACACCGGGCCAACGGGAGGGGATGGGCGTGTGAGGTTGGAACGAGCTTTTGACCGACTGCCTTGTTTGTTTTTTTCCCTCAAGTTCTCTCCCATAGGTCTGCCCGCTGGCGCGCCCCTTGTGGTCGACCGGGCTCTGCGGGACCCGTTGTTCAACGGATGCTCATTCGCCCTGGCCTTATGGTTGTTAGCAGGACACCCTCCATGCGGTTGGTTACCTTCCATGCTTTCTCACTCTATATACGATGCATATCCGTAAGCTGTTTATGCATATGTGCCACCGAGATTGTGGAAGCGTCCGAGAACCCACATTCCCGTTATTTTCGTAGGGATTCGACTCCGTCGCCCGTATGTAGAGTAGAATACTCGCGCGTTTGCCTCACGCTGTTGCCCTCGTTTATACAGGGGGTATCTGCTGATGCACTTCCATCGCCTAGCCAAGACGGAGGGACGACCGAGGTGAGTGAGGGGTGAAGGACGACGCCGGAAAGTTGTCTCCTAAACCAATCGCTGCCTCGCTGCATAGCATCTGCAAGCAAAAGCAGCAATACGAGGTGCAGTAGCAGATACAGGCGGCTGGTGTTGCATCGCAACCCGAATCTTACCAGCGACGTATCACACCCCCCCGCCGAGGCTGCCACCCGACCTCCGGTCGTAACCCCAAATATCTGGACCGAAACATCAAACATTCGGCCAGTCCTGTCTGTCGGTTCCCAGTTTCGTCATAGAGCTGGAGACAACACCACTGGCCTGTTTGATAGTCTCAATATCATCGCGGGTCAGGGAGGGCTGAGGTCTCCCCGCAACGGCATTTGCATCTCCCTCGCATCGACAGCGCTTGAGCATGTAGCCGGCCTCCTCATGCTCCTGAATCTCCAAGCACGAAGTACGTTCCTGAAAGTTGGTTCATTGCAACGCAATAGCTGCGCATCTCGGTAAAAGCATTGTTACATTCATTCGCACAACGCTGCCGATCTGAAAAGACAAAAAGCCACAACGCCCAAACCACCAAAAAAAAAAAGCCGCCCTTTCGTGCCGGGTCCTTTCTTCATCATTAGTACAATCCCTGTCGGGTATCGATCGCCACGGGGAGCGCGCCACCATCCGAATGTCATTAACAGTCCCGTATCATCGCATTGCCAGCTGCCTCTTCAGCTCCCCGTTCTCTCGCTTGAGGGTCGCCAACACCTCTTCGAGACCCTCCGTCCTTTCCACTGCGCCCATGCTCATCTCCTCGACCAGTTTGACAAACCGGAACAGACGCAAGACAACGACGAGTGACGCAATCTCCTCCACGACGCCGTGCGAGAGCACGTCGACGGTGAAGCTCGCCACGATGACTAGGCCGTCGAGCACGTGAAACCAATCGTGGAAGTACCTGAGATGGACGAGTCAGATATGCTTGAGCGAGAGAGACGCCGGAACCCATCTCACCTCCACCCAAACGCCGTTACGCAGAGGATCAGCTCTGCCAAGAACACACAGCTGAAAACAAGACCGGCGAGTGTGAGGCCTTGTCGCGTGCTCTTGACCCACGGCTCGTCGTCCCGCTTCATATCGCAGGCGACAAGCTCCACAAAGATGTTGGCCATGAGCGTCGCGACGTCCACGGCCACAAGGGCGAGGACGGCGTAGTGCTTCCTCCGAGACGCAAGTATGTCTTGGAGGCTAGTCCGCGACTGGCTGAGTTGTCGACTGAGTGGTGTCGGCCGTCTGTTCTCGCGGAACCCGGAGAAAGACCAAAGCAGAGGCCTGATCGATTCCTCGTCGGATGCCATAGCTGCTAAAGGCGGCGATCACGGACAGATAGATGTACGGGATTGGCAAGGCTAGGTATGTAGCAGTCCGAGATACGTGGTTGCACCAAATGCAGTGCTCTCGAGTGCGGAACGAGCGATCGCAGCCTATCCGGGCGGACCTTCTCTCTCTCTCGCGCGCGCGCAGTGATCGGAGGCAGGAAGGGAGGGGGAACACACAATCCAAGGCCGAGAGGATAGCCGGCAACCCGGCGATGCGGTGCTGACGCGGTGCACCTCCAGCAATGTCACACGTGGACTCTGACGAACGGCTGGCGCGAAGGGCGGCTCAGGTCCCGAAATCCTGCAGAACTGCTGACTAAGACCCGATTACCACGTCCTTGGCGGGGACGACTTTCAGCAAACACTCCAATCCGGAAGCTGTAGACAGATCAGATCCGGGAAGTGGCCGGATTCGCGACCAAACTTCGGAGGCCCGACGTCGCCCAGCCGGCTGAGCGCCTCGGCCGGTGATGCCCAGTCTTTTTCACTGTCGGAGTACGGGTCCCGGTAGATCACGGAGACGGGTGGGAAAAGGGTTTGAGCGACACGGAAGCTGGGCCGGAGGGATTCGGTCTGCTGGGGTTTTTTTCTTCTTTCTTTCCTTTTCCTTTTCACACGGTCGCGATCGACTTTTGGTAGATTGGAGCAGTGAACTTGCTGTGGTTCCGCCCGTTAGACAGACGCGGGTTTCCCCCGCTATGACACAGCACGTGTGGAAATTCGCAATGCAACGTCGGCAGGGTTGGCGCATGACGTAGCTTTCGGATGTTGAACCCAAGAGACGATTAGTCGATTTCGGCGATCGAGAAGAAACCGAGGTCCGGCACAGCAGAGCAAAAGGGGGAAGGAAAATCCGCAGAAACTGTTCCGAAACCAAATCCAGTTCAGTTGGTCAAAGCAAGGCGGATGGGCACGCAAGGAAACAGTCGCGGAGAGCAGGTTCCTATCCGTCTAACTCGGCCTTGATCGGCCTCTGCTCATCAACGTGAATGACCGACCGTCTGTCTCTATTATCGATCCAAAAGAGTCCTACGCTAGTTGCCGCCAGCTACATTTAAAACCTTGACAGGGTTTGGTGCTTGCGCTACAAAGCCCCAGAGGTGAAAGACGGGAACGAAACCCAACTGCTCATTCTATCCTGCGTAGGCGGTGCCGATGGCCATATCCTTGATCGTGTGACTGTGATAGCCCGCTCGGCTGTTTCCGCCAGATCTCTACAATAAAGTGTGCATTATGAGGAGCAAGTGCGCACAGCTCCACGACCCCGCCAGACAAGCAAGGCAAGGTGGGTGGGTGCAGTGCTCTTCTTGTCGGGCTGAACTGACTGAGCTTTGCATTCTATCATATCCACGACCGCGATCACTTTCTCCTTCGTTCATCCCCCAACATCACCCCGAACGCCGCGAGAGGGCGACCGATTCTCTCTGGATTAGGCGAATCTTTATTTACCTTTACACAACTACTCTCATCGTTTCCCAAATCAACCAGCGGAGCTATCCCGCGTCCTTTGGCCACCAAGAAACGAAAGCTTGGGGTATCGGAGCTCTTATCTCTTATCGGCGTGCTCCGGCTAAACCGTGGGTCTTTTGCCCATTTTTGGCATCAGGACTGTCCAACACGTTCAATACCTCTACCTCAACATCAGCCTCGTCCGGCCCCAGCCTCTGCACACGCTGCTGCATCAATCTTGCGCAGAGCCAGAGCTTGTCGGGTAAACTCTGAGTCTGTGAGTATCCCCAATTCCAACCCATGGTGCTCTATGTTGGGTCGGGCAGCTCCCATCTAGGGAGCCCCTCCCAAGGCCGTGGCCGTCTTTAATTAAAAGAAGAAAAAAAGGGCGCGTCTGCCTTGTTACACCACCGTCCATATTGCCCATTCCAGCATCGACGGCTAACAAACCTCTGTCTATAGACCAGCGCATCAATCCTGAATCGCTCCAACCACAATCATGGCGGACGTCAAACCTGAGGACACCCCTGTGGAGGACCACAACGTTGAGAACAACGACAACAATGAGAACAACAGCGTCGGCGAGGAGGACGGCCACGATGAGGTGCGCTCAAGAGGCTTTTTCTCCGCCATTGGCTTCGCAGATAAGAGGAGGTAGCTGACAGCACAACCGCAGGAGGAGATCTCTGCGATGAAGAGACGGGTGGCCGAGATGGAAGAGGAGGCAGCTAAACTGCGCGAGATGCAAGCCAGCCTCGACCAGCAGAGTCGGGAGCTGTCGGAGAACAAGGAAGACATCGACAGCCGCAGTATCTTTGTCGGAAACGTCGATTACTCTGCCTCGCCTGAAGAGATCCAGGCTCACTTCCAGAGCTGTGGCTCCATCAACCGCGTCACCATCTTGTTGGACAAGTTTACTGGACAGCCAAAGGGGTATGCCACGCTCTCCCTGCCTGCCTGCCTGCCACGCGTGAAGCGATCTGTTCATCAATGATGGGGCTAACATGCTGTTGCGCTTCAGGTACGCTTACGTCGAGTTCACCGAGCCGAGCCTCGTGGCCCAGGCTCTCGTACTTAACGAGAGTGTCTTCAAGGGTCGCAACATCAAAGTCGTCCCCAAACGCACCAACGTCCCCGGTATGTCCCGCGGCCGCGGGCGTGGCGGGTTCCGCGGTGGTCGTGGCGGTTTCGGCCGCGGCGGGTTCCCGCCCCGGGGCGGCTACCGTGGAGGCTACCGTGGCCGGGGAAGAGGAGGATACACTCCTTATTAGGCAGAGTCACGTCTCTCGCAGTCTCGCGCCCGACGACAAGCTGGGGATCGGTAGATGCGACACGGTTTATCACTTCGATTGTAACATACAGGACCGGTAGGGAAAGGGGGAAGCTTCGTTATGGCGTTAAGGGATAGGTCAGGCCCAGCACACAAAGTCGACGAGATGGAACTCCTACATTGCGAAGGGTGACAGTGCTCCCGTTTTTTTTCTTCCGATGTGGAATATCGGATGGTGAACGACGGCCCGAAACACGGTACTGCTAGTCCACATACGGCAAGCTCATGGTCGAGAACAAAACAAGTCCTGGGTAGAACAACTGTCCTGCACCCGCTCGTTCAATTCATCGGCCCAGGGGAATCTAGGCACTGAAAGCTCCCTCGTGGCGGCGCCAAAGACCCCAACCAGCAGCGCCACTGGGAACAGATAAATATGGTGAAGATGGCAGACGATACGTCATGTGCATATCAAGTGATGAATGATGGCGATGAAAAACCCGCATGGGTCGGGTTCGCGGCGAGACGACCAAATGGACGGACGAGCCTAGCGGTGCCGTCCTTCCGCGGGTGACCCACGACGTCGCCCGATCCCGGGCGCAGAGGCACCGCCGCCCACCACCCCCCTAGACGCTGACCGTTGCTGCGGTTTACCACCGCCAGCTGACACACGGGGGAAAGTGCGTGTTTCCTCTGCCAATACCACCTACCTAGGGAGGGTGCCCAGCCGGAGAAGGTGCCTTGAATCGCCGCCTCCGGATCCAGGCCGCCCTGATCCTAACCACACAAGGCCATTTTTCGCGCCGAGGGACTAGACCAGGTGGAAATAAATCGGCCCGGAGAGAGAGCCAGAGTAAGCAAATCTGCGGCACGTGCATCGTATTGGGAGTCGATGCGCGCGCAAGTCGGTAAACTACGACTACGATCGAGGGGGGTAGGCAGGCAGGCAGGTTTTAAAAAAGGAATGGGCGGACGATGATTCACTCAAGGGACACTTCGAGGGGGTGTGGTGTGGGCAGACGACAGGCTTTGTGTTATTTATGGCATACCATGTGCTCTGGGCGATTCTTGTTCGCGTGCTCGCTGGTGTGCAGAGAGAGAGGGAGGGAGAGAGAGAGAGAGGATGTGGGATGGATGGAGGGATAGCCGGTTGGCTGGAGCGTCAATGGAGGGCGGCGAGGGAAGGGAACGGACTGGACGTGCCGGGCACCATTCTCAATGCTCCCCACCTTCTAGCCTCAGACATGTCGACATGCCGGAACGCCGGACGGGTGGTCGGGGAGTTGGCTGGGGTTTGGCTGCTTGCTGGGCAACCCCATAAGGGAGCGAGATGGACACTGGGAAGAGAGAGAGGAGAGACAGAGAGAGGGCAGAATAGAGCAAGATAGACACGGAGGGAGAGAGAGATAGATAGGTAAGTAGGTCGAGGGGAAGGGTGGCTGTAGCGCATGAGGTTCGGGGAACAAACGGGAAATGTGGGATGGGACGAGGAACAATGCGCTGTTTCTGGTTTTGTCGTGTTCCTCCTTCTCCCTGCTTGCCTACCTAGGTAAGGTAGGTAGGTACCTGTGGGTAGGCAGGCGCCGCAGGTAGCTTTTTCGGATGACTCTTTGTGGTTTCTAATCCTGACAATATGAGAAATCCATCGTGAGGGAAATCTTGGCTTTGCCCCCTCCATCCGCGGCGAAGGTCTACAGGCGACCGACCGTAAGTACATGACAAACAACAACGAGGCCGGACAGGAAGGGAAAATGTGTAGAAGGGGATGGCAGGTATCGAAATCGCCACAGGATGATTATCTAACGAGTTTGATGTGCTCATGCAATCGCTTGGTCAGGTTCTAGATCTCTCTTGACGGCCCGAACTGAGGGGCCTCCCAAGCATTCTTTTTTTTATTTTTTATGGGTTCCGGCTGTTAGGCATGGCAGGCAGCGCCAGGGTACAGGTCAGGTCGGTAGGGTCCCGTCCCGGGCGATATGTGCACTATTGCTGGAGCCACCCGAAGCAGGGTCTACCTACCTAGGTAGGTAGGTATGTATGCACAGTACTCCGTGAGGTACCTACTTACCTAGGTACCTAGGTATCTAGGAGAGCGAGGTACAGGACACTGACTGCTCTCTCTCAACCCAACCCAACCCGAGCCGACCCAAGAAGGGATGTGGCCAGGTGTGTTGCGGTGCTGCAGGAAGCAGGGGCTTGTTGGATTGGCGGTTTTCTGACGGTCGTAGGCATCCGAAACGCCATTGGGGACAGTGTTTAGAAACCGGAGGAGGCCGGTCACGGTGCTTCCCATACCATGCCATGTCCCAGGGAGGGGAGGTGCTCTGTTTGGGCTCCCTCCTGGTGCTCACCGCACCGCACCGCACCGCACCTCGGCTGCCTCTCAGTTGCTTGGTGAGGTATGTACGTCTAAACAGCACAAGGGCATGTTAGGTATGGAGAATTGAAACCAGAGAAGCCTCTATTTTTATTTTTATTTTATTTCTGCCCGTCAAAGTCGTATACCAAATTGAGAGCGGAACAGACGAGCAACATGCGCAGCGTCTGGCCGTCTTTATCACCAACACCGGGATGGCATCCATAGGTATTCTACCGAGTTGTGTACCTATGTATTTGGTGATTACCTTAGACAGTGGCCCTGATGTACTACCTACCTACCTACCTACCTACCTATACCCACATCATCAGCCACTCCTCCGTCAAGCAGGCCGTGCTTCCTGTGATGTAATACCTGGCGCAAGCCTAGCATGTATTGGGATTCGAAGAGTCTGGTCTGGATGTGGGGGGGTGAGTGGGTGGGTGGTGTGATAAACTAACTCACAATACCCCTTGATCATCGCAACTGTCCTCCGACGGCGACACACTGAGCTGAGTACGGAGTACCTCGCTTTCCGCCCGGTGCCCCCAAAGTGACTGACTTCCTGGCCCCGCCAAGTACTAACAGGTGCGGGATACGCCATCCACACCAGCTTCGTTTGCCTCTCTCCTGTCCCTCAGCAGGTGCCGTAATCGCTGCGCCCAGTCACTGCTTACTACTACCGGTGGTGGTACTTTTGTCTACCTCAGTCACCACGAGCAACGCTCACAGAGCAGGACTGAACCTTGTTTCGGCTGGCTGCGACCTACCAACTTAGTACACCTACCTACCCACCTACCTACCTACCTACCTACCTAGCCTACCTACCTACTTCACATCACGCCTAATAACCTTCGCTACCTGCCTACCTGCCTACCTACCTACTCTGTACTCTCTTCCGGCCGGGGGCACATCCATTCGCACACAGGTACCGTTTGACAAGCGCTCAGACGGGGGGGGGCGACTATCTCACCAAAACACCAAACCCGCTCCATCCTGTCTTCTTTCCTTCAACAACCAACCTCCAAATCCCATCTAATCCACCAGTCGATCTCGACGTTCCTCGACAGCCCAACATCCTCTGTCCTTCATCGCTGGTTCGACCCCGTCCGTCCTTCCGTGCTTCTTGAGCCTTGCTTGGCCTTCCCGCCCGCCGCACCTCCCACCCGCCTCTACGCTAGAGGGAACTTCAAGGGCCCCCCAAAAAAAACCCAAGCCCACTCGGCTCATCAGAGCGGGGGGCTTTCTGCACCACACCACACACAGCACAGCACAGCACAGCACAGCACAGCCTCACCTTTGCCTGTCGCCGTCGTCCTTGTCGTCGTCGTCAACGCCAATCCGGACTGCCTGACCTCATACCAGCAGCCGACATCCTTTTCCCGCCACTACTGCTGCTGCGTCCCGACGTCGCCGACAGATCCTATTTCGCCGTAACGCTGCGACCTGTCGTTCTCAAACACTTTCGCCGCAACCTCCCCAACCCCTCATTTGTTCCCAGAACAGACGACCGTCTTTTGATCACGACGGGTATTTTGGGAGTCGATACTGTTGTCGCTGGCTATCCCGCGACGAAATGAGTTCCTCCCGCAACGATGCCGGGCAGCCCAAGTAAGTTCTGCTCATGCTCATCCCGGCTCTGCCCTGCCCTGCCCTGCCCACAATGTCCTCTCGACGACATCGACGCCGAAAGAACCATGATAGCTAACTGTGTCGTCCCTCAGCCGCAAGCCCAACCTCCGAGTAACGAGTTTGTCATCCCCACGTCGCTTTTATGTGCAGCATCAGCAGCAGTAACTAACTCGATCCCAGTCATCGCCGCAGATGGCTTGTACAAGCGAGATGTGTTCCGTACGTTGTTCCCCAGAGCCTTCCGCCTACCAGCCCGTCGACTAACCTTGCCCAGGGTTTCCCGATCCTTTCGCCGTCATCACTGTCAACGGAGACCAGACCAAGACCACGACGGCTCAGAAGCGAACGCTGAACCCGTACTGGAACGAAAGCTTCGACCTGTGAGTATCAGTTCCTATTGCGCCCTCCGCCGCCATGTCATGATGCTGACAGACCACAGCCACGTAAACGAGGACACCATTTTAGCAGTCCAGGTGTTTGACCAGAAGAAGTTCAAAAAGAAGGATCAGGGTTTCCTTGGCGTCATTAACGTCAGAATCGGCGATGTCATTGAGCTGGCACCAGATGCCGATGGTAACAATTCCCCGCCGCGACTGGTTGCGGACTCGACTGACATTTTGCGCTGCACAGATCAAATGCTCACGCGAGACCTTAAAAAGTCGACCGATAACCTAGTAGTACACGGAAAGCTAATAATAAACCTGTCCACGAACCTCACCACACCTGCTCGAGCTGGGCAGGCCTCGTCTAGCCGACCGTCCCTCGTTCCGCCGGCGCAAGGATCAAGTATGTCGGCACTTTCAGCCCCAACAACGGATGCTAGGCCGGGCTCCGCGATGGGTGTCCCGAACGGCGGCCCGGCAACTGGCTCTCAGGTCAACCTTCCGCATAGACCAGCCAGTATGACATCAAACGGGCCTACCCCTGCTGCCAACGGCGCCGCAGCCCCTGCACGCCAGCCCAGCACCCTCAGTCCTTTCGAAGATGCGCAGGGCCGGTTGCCCGCCGGCTGGGAACGCCGAGAGGATAACCTGGGCCGTACCTACTACGTCGACCACAACACCAGAACCACCAGCTGGAACAGGCCGACCGTTGCCGGGGCCGTGGAACAGAGAAATGACCGCGAAGCAGCTACCCAAGTGGAGCGCCAAAGACATCAAAACCGAACCCTCCCAGAGGACCGAACGGGCGCCAACTCGCCTACTCTGCAAGCCCAGCAGGCAGCCGCCGCCGCTCAGAGCGCGAGCAACTCTACGATGATGCACACTGGAGCGACAAGCCCGGGCACCGGCGAGCTGCCACCCGGGTGGGAACAGAGATGGACTCCGGAAGGCCGTCCGTATTTCGTGGACCACAACACCCGCACGACCACCTGGGTCGACCCCCGTCGTCAGCAATATATTCGTATGTATGGTGGGCAGAACAACCAGAACGGCACGATCCAGCAACAGCCTGTGTCGCAGCTGGGACCTCTGCCAAGCGGCTGGGAGATGCGCCTCACAAATACAGCCAGAGTGTACTTCGTGGACCACAATACGAAGACCACGACATGGGACGACCCCCGCCTGCCGTCCTCTCTGGACCAGAACGTGCCGCAGTACAAGCGCGACTTCAGGAGGAAGCTTATCTACTTCCGCTCGCAACCGGCGATGCGCATCCTTTCCGGGCAATGTCACATCAAGGTCCGGCGTTCTCACATTTTCGAGGACTCGTTTGCAGAAATCACTCGGCAGTCTGCTACTGACTTGAAGAAGCGACTGATGATCAAGTTTGATGGCGAAGACGGTCTCGACTACGGTGGTCTTTCGAGAGAATTCTTCTTCCTGCTCTCCCACGAGATGTTCAACCCCTTCTACTGCCTCTTCGAATACTCCGCCCACGACAACTACACCCTCCAAATCAACCCCCACTCCGGAATCAACCCTGAGCATCTGAACTACTTCAAGTTTATCGGCCGCGTTGTGGGTCTGGCCATCTTCCACCGTCGTTTCCTGGACGCCTTCTTCATCGGTGCTTTGTACAAGATGATTCTTGGCAAGCCGGTCGTCCTGGCTGACATGGAGGGTGTCGACGCCGACTTCCACCGATCTCTGCAGTGGATGCTGGATAACGACATTTCCGGAGGAATCCTCGAGCAGACATTCTCTACGGAAGACGAACGCTTCGGCGTCATGACTGTTGAGGATCTCATCCCTGGCGGTCGCGATATCGATGTGACAAACGAGAACAAGAAGGAGTACGTTGACCTCATGGTCAAGTGGAGAATCGAGAAGCGCATTGCAGAGCAGTTCCAGGCGTTCAAGGACGGCTTCCATGAGCTTATCCCCCAGGACCTCGTCAATGTCTTTGACGAACGTGAGCTTGAACTGCTCATTGGTGGTATTGCCGAAATCGACGTCGACGATTGGAAGAAGCACACCGACTACCGTGGTTACACCGAGTCGGACGAGGTTATCCAATTCTTCTGGCAGACGATCCGGTCGTGGGATGGAGAGCAGAAGTCGCGTTTGCTCCAGTTCGCCACGGGTACTTCTCGTATCCCTGTCAACGGCTTCAAGGACCTCCAGGGTAGTGACGGACCGAGAAGGTTCACGATCGAGAAGGCGGGCGAAATCAACAACCTTCCCAAGGCCCACACATGGTAAGTTGTCACCCTCCAGATTCAATTTCACCCGTTGACGTGCTAATCTCACCCCCTTGTAGCTTCAACCGTTTGGACCTGCCGCCGTACAAGAGTCTCGAGATGTTGCAGCAGAAGCTCACAATTGCTGTTGAGGAGACTATGGGCTTCGGTCAAGAATAGATGCCCCGTCGTTCTTATCGACCCGCGCGGTGCTTCTGCAGCACAGAAGCACAATCAAGGCCTGCGCCTCCTTTATACAGTAGCCAGGCATTGTTTTGACTTGAGGCTTGCGTATCATGCATGTTGCCGACTTTTTGCTTCTGAGGGTTGGGACAGACCTCGGAGCTCGTTAGTATGGGAATTTGCAGCATCAAATTCATTCGGATGTTTGGCGTGCGGTAGGGATATTTGGAATAAACCTTCGTTTCTCTTATCTCCATGCGGAGGGCTGTGGGAAGTGATGACGACACGAAGCGATTCGAGCCGGAAAGCGGCAAAGTACGAGCAGAAAGGATGGAAGTACCGGCCGCGTTGTACTAAAAGCTCCTTGGGTGCGGCGAGTTTGCATCAGGAACCTAGACGTCTGCGAATTGAGTTGCAGCCAGGGGGGGATTAATAACTGTTTTGGAGAGGAGACCTCGACCCGACCGAGGCTCTCGAGGGCAGGAGACGACGGGAGAGGCTAGCCATTGTTTGAAGGGCGCAATTGATTATAACGGGCACCACAAATCTAGTGCGGAACCCGCATCAGACAGAGTTTTTTATATATACACACGACTCACTTGGGAAACCACTTTTGGTTACGTGACATGCTCTGTAACTTGGCTCTGTTTGCCACGACGCTGCAACCAAAATCCGTTTACATGTCTCGTGCGTTACTGCGGCCCATCTCTCTTGGACCATGGGCATCATCAACGTGGAGCACCCACGAAGTACAATAACATCATCGTCGAACAGCCACGGCTGGGCATGATGGTAAGGGGGGGGATGAAAATGAAAGCAGAACTTGTAATCTACAATCCACCCGCGGTCGTCTGCCGATGGATCCTCCGCATATGTACATTACACACACACACGCCCGCGCACGCACACCCGCATACAAAAAGAAAAACGGAAACCTCACTCAGGTCGGCTCCAATGTGCCTGGTGTATCTCTGTCTCTTTCCCCCCCCCCGGGCCGGGCTGTTCCACCTGCAGGGCCACGAGGAGGGCGACTCCCTAGAAACACAAACGACCAAAACAGCTGCTCTCACCCTCCCTCGCCTGTCCCTCACTCACTCTCTCACTCCCTCTCTCTCTGGGCCGGGATTTTCCGCAAAAGACTTGCTCCCCCAAAAGGGAAAATTCGCTCTCATTTGTCTTGCTTGCCTTGGGGCGGGAGACAAAAAAAGGCGTCTACTTGCGGTACCACATGCGGGTGATCTTGGTGTTGCGCATCTTGCGCTGGAGCTGGAAGATGCCGTACATGAGGGCCTCGGAGGTCGGGGGGCAGCCGGGGACGTAGACGTCGACGGGGACAACGCGGTCGCAGCCGCGGACGACCGAGTACGAGTAGTGGTAGTAGCCGCCGCCGTTGGCGCAGGAGCCCATGGAGATGACCCAGCGGGGCTCGGGCATCTGGTCGTAGACCTGGCGGAGGGCCGGGGCCATCTTGTTGGTGAGGGTGCCGGCGACGATCATGACGTCCGACTGACGGGGGGAGGCGCGGAAGATGATTCCGAGACGGTCCTGGTCGTAGCGGGGCGTGGAGAGGTGCATCATCTCGACGGCGCAGCAGGCGAGGCCGAAGGTCATGGGCCAGAGGGAGGACTGGCGGGCCCAATTCGTTATTACGTCGAGGGAGGTGCTGTGAGGGGGGGGCTGACGTTAGTCATATGGTTCCCAACGTGAAATGTCTTCGATGCCGGGTATGGGATTCGAAGCGTCTGGATGTTTGGAGGGGGGGGGGGGGGGAGGTCTTACAGCGCATATTGCATAACACCCTTGGTGCCCTCCTGGCTAGGCAGAGGGACCTCCTTGCGCTCCTTCTTGATGAGGCCGGTCGAATGCGCAGCGGCAGGGCTGGCGTCCTTTCGTGACGAGGAGGAGATGGAGGCGGCGGCGACTCTGAAGGGCATGACGGACGCGGTCGGCTTCGCTACACGCGGGAACCAATTGACGTTAGTCGATGTATAGGAGCCACCATCATGGGCGACGAGGAGCCTCGATTCCAACGGCTTTTAGAAGCTGATATCCAGAGATTCGATTCGATGGTGACGGGCGGTCCGCGAAGGAGGTTTTTTTCTTGTTGCGTATCGGGTGCTCGGCAGACCGGTTCGAGGGGGGTGGGGAGGGACAGAGCTTACCTCGCAGGGCCATCGAGGCCGCTGTCCTCGTGGAGGAAAGCATCTTTGTCGTTGTCCGGTATAGTGATGTCGTCTCTTTTTTTCGTAAGAGGGATCAGGGCTTGATGGTGTGGAGAGTGTCTGTATCGCGGGGGGGGGTTCGGACGGGTGAGGGAGCGGCGGCCGGCGACTCAATGGGCGAAGGGGGTCGGTCGGGGGGCGGACCTTTTCTGGGTAGGTAGGATGGTTGACGTTGTCGATGGCGGTTGATGGTTTTCGCCTCTTTTCTCGCTAATGGCATTGCGAGCAATCTGATTGGTCCGAACGACAGTCCGTCTTATGTAAGCATATGGGTCGTAATCCGGACGTCGTCGATAACCGCCTCGATGGCTGCTGGGTTTGGGAGGATCACTCATATTACCCTCTGTTTCCGGTTCTTCTTCGATGCCAGATGGGCTTGGTTTGCCGCGAGAATCCTACATCTCCCCAAATCCGGCATCATTTATCCGGAATTTTTACCCAACCATGATGGGCTTCTTTGAACGGTCCCTCGTTATGTTCCCGGGCGCGCAAAATCCCAACCCCAAGTGCTACTTACTGCCTAGAGTATTATTGTATACCTGTGCGACGTCAAGGCGGGTCTCCTTGGGTACGCATCTCGGTTCGCAATTCTCAATAGACAGCGGGCTATCAAGTGTGCTGGCTCGTGCCTTACTCAGGAGGGTTGCTCGTAGGCTCTCCTAGATGGATATAAGATTCCAAACTAGTCCGTGACTCATTTGATGTATCGCATTAGGCCCCTCTGGCTGCAAGAGACGGTTGAAGTCTTTGATAAATCTTTCCTGTCTGTCCGGTGTTCATGCTGCGGAATCCGAGAACAGTCGGTGCGAGAACCTCAACGCCCAATTGACCATCCCGCAATCTTTCCACACCTCTCGCCAAGCTCTCTCGAGTCAGCCAAACTCTCTCTGACTTACAACCGTTATTCGCAGCAAACTTTGTCTCTTCACTAAAGCATCATCCTGCCTCGGACCGACGAGTCCGCAAAGGGTTTATCTAGAACGACGACATCTGTTTAACCTTCTGCTACTTCATCCAGCCAGTAGAAACTCCACCCCGCTGACCCCTCAGAGGAGCTTTGGGATCAACTACAGCCAGCTAACTACTACTTTACTAGATACACCAACGCTTCTATGCTTATGGTATCATAATGGAAATTTCCAAAGAAATACATATGTATGTATTTCTAAGAAATAAAAACCTTGCTGGCCAACCAACAACACGCGCGACCGATTTGGAGTCTTTAGCTGAGGTTGAAGAATATCGAATGAGTTGTCGGTTGAAGTGGTGGGGCCGTGCCGGGGCGGCTTGCTTGGCGGACAAGAGCCAAATTGGTTTTGAGAACAGAACAAGAGACTTCCTCACCCATTCCCAGTGCAACCAATAATCCAGCAACATGATTGGCAATGTGGTTTTAACGGAGCGGCCGACGTCATCAAACATGTCTGGGACTTCAAGGTCTCGTATAAACAGTTGGGGTTCAAACTGCTCGACTGAGAACACTTCCAATAGCTCGGCGCAATTTCCCCCACCAAGCAAAATATGATCCCCACGTCAGTGAACCGGGGTGTATCCAGCCTTCTCACCTACATAAAGGGAAAGGGGCTCCAGAGCCGCGCACTCTTTACAAGAGCTACCCACAATGCAAATAGCTTGCCGCTTCTTCAAATGAGAGCTGTCGACCGTTGTGTTCGTGGATCCGACACTCGTCTCTCTCTTCGGGCTCGCCATGGGCAGTCGGCCGTATCCAGGACCTTGTCGATGACCTGATCGATCTCCTAGCGGGTTACTGAAGCGGAAGAAATTCACCTTCGCGCGATGGCGTGGAAGGCCAATCGTCCGGCGCCCAGCTCGGTCAAACCATTGCTCAAAGGAGTGCTGGCGACCTTCATCCTGACGCTGCTGTTGGCGAGCACCTACATGTACCGCGACACGATCAGTAACAAAGCCTCCCAAATCAAGTTCACCGACGGCGCCGCGACCGACTACTTCAAGTACCCCTTCAACGCCAGCAACGCCGATGCGAGCCCGATCGACTGGCTGATCCACGATGCGCGGGCGAAGCACGCGACAATACTCCAGAAACGGAGCCGGACACTGCACAGTGCCGCGCAGCGCTACCGAGAGCGGAGGGGCAGACACCCGCCCCCGGGGTTCCAGGAATGGTTCCACCACGCCATGGAGACCGATGCAATAGTCGTTGAGGAGTTCTTCGACCGGATATATGACGACCTCAGGCCGTTCTGGGCCCTTGACGCCAAGACAACTTCGAAGCGAGCCAACGCAGGTGAGCACGTCGTACGAGTGCGCAACGGCACGGCGATGGCCGACGGGAACACAGAGGATAAGGAGACGTGGCTGGGGTTGTGGACAACTTTGGTGTCTGAGTTTGCGAAGCATCTGCCTGACGTGGACATGCCCATCAATTACATGCATGAGTCGCGGATCCTGGTTCCGTCACACGATATGGAGGGATACGTTGTGAATGAGGGGAAGACGAGAAAGATGCCGCCCAAGAACAAGGTCACATCCGAGCTCCAGAGCTTGTCGAGCGTCGATGCTGCCCGAGGAACATCCTACTATAAGGGATGGACAAGCGGCGACCGTCGCAAGTACTGGGACCTCGTTCGAGAGGCCTGCCCTTCAGATTCCCCAGCAAGGAACGTACCTGCGGCGACAGACCTTTCCCTGCCACCAACATTGCCATACCTTTGGAAAGCACCATTCGCTCGTCGAGGCTATGTGCAGAACTTCACCAGGTCCATGGACCCGTGTGTGCAGCCTCACCTACGTTCACTTCACGGTACCTTCGTCGAGCCTCTGAACGTCAACACGACAAAAGAGCTCATCCCCCTTTTCGGGGGCTCCAAGCTCCTCGTCAACTCGGACATCCTCGTCCCAGGCGCCATGTACCTCTCCGATGACACAAGTTACACCGGCGGCAACGTCCGCGGCCCCGCGTGGCCCGAGAAACTCGATCGACTCGTCTGGCGGGGCATCGGCTCCGGAGGCCTCGCCCAGTCTGACAACTGGATGCATTTCCACCGCCAGCGGCTGGTAGAGATGCTCAACGGAACCACCGTGGAAGGCATGGAGGTCAACGACGTCCGCGCCATGACCTTCGACATGCCCCCCCCTGAACGCTACAACACGCTACGCCGTCGGCGGAAGCAGCTCGGGAAGTTCCTCTCCCGGTTCGCGGATGCGGGCTTCACGCACCTGTCGTGCGGACCCGCCCACGACCGGCGCAAGGAATGCGACTGGCTCGCGCCGCACCTGTCGGTGGTCAACGCCACGCCCATGGCGGAGCAGTTCTCGAGCAAGTTCCTCCCGGACGCGGACGGATACAGCTTCAGCGGGCGGTTCAGGGCGTTCCTGCTGTCGACGAGCGTGCCGCTCAAGGCGACGGTGTATGCCGAGTGGCACGATGACCGCCTCGCACCGTGGCTCCACTTCGTGCCGCTGGACAACACCTTTCAGGACCTCTACGGCGTGCTGGACTTCTTCACCGACGGCGATGACGAGCCGCAGGGGTCGTGGGGCGTCCACCGTGTGCTTGGGAAGAAGAGCAAGGGCGACGACGCTGCGAGGTGGATTGCCGAGCAGGGCAAGGAGTGGGCGGAGAAGGTGCTGCGTCGCGAGGATATGCGACTATACACGTGGAGGTTGTTGCTGGAGTTTGCGAGGATTTGCGATGAACGTCGGGATACGCTTGGCTACGTGGACGACCTTCCTTGAACCTCTCGATCTTCGATAGGCTTTTGCAGAAGTATACGGTTCTGTGTCATGCCTTCTGATAAGGTCCTTTTTCGGTTTGTAAAAGAACGCAAACCATCTTGATACCCACGAATTAAAGTGTAGTGGACTGGCTGCATGACATGGCAAGCTTTCAATTGCAATTTCCTGTGCTATTTGGTTTATTTTTAATTTTATTTCCAATTTTTTTGAGCTCAGTGTCCTATTTGGATGTAACCGAATGACCAATGAGCCTATCGTTTTCGCCAACTAGCTGCGGCTTTGCGGAAGTCTATCCCTTCACCAAGACGTCCTTTTTGCTTAAGCTTTGCCGCCACAGCAGTGACTCAGTTCAGCCCTCTGTGCCGGCGCCAAGGCGGAAACGATGGGAGCTTGTTTGCCCGCGATGGTTCCCAGAAGCTTGCCGGAAAGGTTGGGTGGCTGGGATTGTCAGTCTGTCGGTAGATTACTGCTCTGCTTGTTATGCGACTCCAGACGATGAAAGGCGCCGCCTGGTCAGGAAGCCTGCCGACCAAGTGAACCGAACCACACCTTTGGAAGAACTGCGTGTATAATAACACCCTCCTGCGCAACCAAGTTTTCGCTCTACAAGCGTTCCCGCGTTTCAGGCACATCCAATAGGCTCTGCTCCAGTCGACATCAAGATGCAGATTTGCGCGATTCCCCAGGAACCCTCACCTCATGCGTTCTGTTCCCCTGGTTGGCGTCACGGGCGATCAAGCAATAGACAGTGGCCAAAACCACACGCCGCATCCAAGACGGAGATGACTACTGGGCCCAAAATACAACAAGCTCGATGTGCATCGCAGGCGGTCTGTTCCCATGTTTATACCCCATTGTACTGGTGACTATACAAGTTGCTTACTCGCTTGCTTACAGACGAAGCAAACCTCCTGGGAGGATAGAAGGAGAGCCTCGACGAGCGATTCCCTGAACGAAACGGAGTTTGACAAGAAGTGGCAACACATCGGAAGTGTCTCTGAGCAGGAGGCCACGCCATTGCTCGAACAAGATAAAAGGCGCCCTTGGCGCTCCAGCAGAAGTTCCTTGAGGAAGCGGTCGACGAAGGTCCGCCACAGAGTTCATCAACTCTTCCGTTCACAAAACAGTCCCACCACCAATTCCTGCGACGAAGTCTCAAGAGCCCCTTCAGAGGATGCAGACAAGGCGCGGACCAAGAAGGAGAAGGCCGCAGAGACCGCAGGCGGCAGGGGTTCATCGAACGGCAGGAGCTACTACCGTGAGGCGACTCGCGTGGAGTGGTGCCTTCCGGTCCCGTTCGCAATGATGCCAATGGGGATCCCCGCGAGGCTATGGTAGAAATCACCGTTACGTACCTACCTAGTTGGGAAAGGGACAGGACAGGACAGGACAGGGACGAGGAGTTGGATGGCCAGACCTTTTGTTCGGGAGGCTGCTGGGGTAGTGCGTTGGACAATGCGAGGGCAATTTATATACTCACTCCATGGCCAGAACAGACAGAGCCGAGGCATTTTCCAGTGAGGAAGCCACCGCCTTCTTGTTGTTGGATGAGTCGGTCACTGCCCTTTTTCTTTGCCTTGTCCGAATCTTCTACTCATTTACAGTGCCTACCTAGGTAACTTGGGTGATCATGGACATGACTTTGCACCCTGCCTCAATCAACCAGTCAGTCCATAGGTAATTACCTACCTACTCCACCGCACAGACCAAGAGGGCCAGCGACAGCAAGACGGACGAAACGGTTTTGGCAGGCCAGAACAGGTTCGCATGATCGAGGACAAACAAATTGAGCCAGCGTGCGTGCGCACGTGGCGTGCCTCTGAGATCAACTGTAACAGTTGTGTTGTTCCAAAGTCGGGACGAGCTTCATAAGCCAGTATGGCACCTACCTACCTACGTGCCTACCTAGTTAGGTAGGTAGGTAACTAACTAGGTAGGCACCCGAGGTGGTACCTTCTCGAGGTGGCTGGGAGAAGAAGACGGGAGCGAGATCGCAAGCCTTAACCGGCAAAAGTGGGGCAGGTTGAGACGTCACCCCCGGGATGAGCCCTGTCATCCAGCTTGCTGGACCAGCCAAATAACGTCCCGAGCTGGAGCTACCTACTGAAGCACGACATGGGGGACCGGAGTGCCGGATTACCAAGCGGCCAGATAAACAGATAGGTAAACGCTTGTCAACTGATGGCCAACCGGTGCTATCTACTAATTAGTATCTCACATGCACTCGTGCTCATGTGATGGATGGGTGGAACTAGGGCGAAAGCTCCAATAATTGCTCAAGCTCCCATCATCGATCGTTTGCTCGCCTCTTTCGCAACCGCACCCCGCACAGCTACCTAGCTACCTAGCTACTCCAAACCTCTCGACTTGGTTAAAAGAAAACACCACAAAGCGCTGAATGGCAACGAAAACGGCTCAAACGCAACGTCCGAAACAAGGGCATTTTGGCCACGCGATCCATCAGACATGGCGGACGAGCAAGCACCTCACCGGCAGCACGCCGCCGGCAACGGACCCGGGAGAGCGGGGGAGGTTTCCTTGGCCGAACCCACCGAGACGACGTCTCTGCTCAATTCAGAGGCCTCTTCCCGGACACTCCGTAATGGGTCGCTGGGCGGCAGCCGCCGGGGCCGGGATTCCGAGTTTGACGACAACGACAACGACGACTGCGAGGACGATGCCGGGCCGAAGCAATCCCTAAGTGCGACCCGCGCGGGGGTCCTAATGCTCAGCACCTGGATCCTCATCTTTCTCCAAGGTGTGTCTGTGTGTCCTTGCCCTGCCCCCGGAATCCATACCACCCGGCCCATGGGCTTAGTTGACTTAACCCGCGACCAGCATCGAACACGTCGGGCATGACAATGACCCAGTCCGTCGTCGCCGAGGAACTCGAGGCCTACGCGGGCGCAATGTGGTTCACCAGCTCCTACCTCATCAGCATGGCCTCGCTGGCGCCCCTCGTCGGCCGCCTGGCCACCATCTTCTCGCCCCGCGGCCTCGTGCTGCCCCTGGGCTGCTTCTTCGCCGCCGGCGGCCTCGTCACCTCCCAGGCGTCCTCGTTCTGGGTCTTCATCGCCGGCAGGGTCCTGACGGGCACGGGCGGCGCGGGCATCATGACGCTGTCCATCATCCTGGTGCTCGAGCTGGTCGACAAGAAGAGACGCGGCGTCTTCGTCGGGCTGGTCAACACCGGCTTCACGATTGGCCTGTCGTTTGGTGCCGTCGTGTACGGCGCGCTGTTGCCGGTGATCGGATGGGTCAGTCTCATCTCATCACGTCTTCGAAAATCCCAGGTATTTTTGGGGGGAGGGGGTTGGAACAAAAAGCTAACATGGTTTGCAGAGGGCCCTCTTCGGTTTGCAGACACCTCTCGGCCTGTTCGCAGGTCTGGGTGCCTTCTGGAGCATACCCAAGACTTTCAGCTCGGACCACGAGACAAAAGACAGGTCCATCTTACAGAAGCTGGCTCGTATCGACTACGCGGGTGCTTTCATGCTCGTACGTCCCCGGACCCCAATACCTCACATTTGACCTCTACTCACCTCTCCAGGTCCTGACCATCGTCCTTTTCCTCTACGGCCTCTCGGGGGAAATCCAAATCCGTCCTCTCATCCTCTCCGCCCTCACTCTACTCCTGTTCATCTTCATCGAGTTCAAGTTCGCCGCAGACCCCATCATCCCCATTTCTGTCCTATCGTCTCGCGGCGTCCTGCTCTCCTGCGTGGCCCAGCTCTTCTTCATGTCGATCCGCTGGACCCTCCTCTACTACGCGCCCGTATTTGTCCTCGCCGTCCGCGGATACGCCCCGGCGATCGCCGGCTCGATCCTGGTTCCGACCAACGTCGGCTTCGCCTCCGGCGGCCTGGTCGTCGGCTGGCTCCACATCCGCCGCAACGGCGCGTTCTGGACGCCCTCGGTCGTCAGCCTGACGTGCTTCGCCGCGACCATGTTCGGGCTTTCGCTGGCCGGCACGGCAGACGCGCCCATATGGGTGTTCGTGCTAGCCGTCGTGCTCAACGGGCTCGCGACGGGCGCCACGCTGAACTACACCCTCGCGCACATGCTGCACCTGAGCCGACCGGAGGAGCACTTCATCTCGACCTCGTTGCTGGGCACGTTCCGGGGGTTTGGGGGCAGTTTCGGTACGGCCATCGGCGGGGGCATCTTTTATCGCCTCCTGCGCGCCGGTCTGGTGTCCAGCTTCAGGGAGCTCGACGGCGGGGGGCTGTCCGAGGAGCGGAAGGAGCTCATAACGAGGCTGATCGGGAGCCCCGCCCTCGTGTTCAACGGCGGGCTGGCTCCTGCCGAGCACGCCATCGCGGTGGAAAGGTACGCCGGCGCGTCGAGGGGCACGTGGCGGGTGGCGGCGGCGCTGGCGGTCGTTGCCGTCGTGATCCAGGCGAGCACCGGGTGGAGGGACCCTGCGGGTAGGAAGACGATGGGCGATGAGGTGGAGGCAAGGGCGATGGTGACGGAGAGCGAGGGTGTTGGCGAGGCATGATTCGGTTGTGAGCGGGCTCAAAGCCCCAGAGTAACTAGAGCATTTCAGGCTATAGCAGGGGCACATTGGGTTGGCCGGGAGGGTTGCATGTGAGCATCGTCGTTCTTGTTCGCCGAGAAGCGGCGCTGCGAATGGACAGCAGGTTTTCCTGGATATCTAATGGAATCCGCAAATGCGTGTTCACATTCGTGTATAGCCTAGGACAAGCGGCAAAAGTCCCACAAATATAGAGTCATAACAAAGGCTGCGTTCCAGCATCAGATGCTGGAGGGAGGCTCGTATACGTCCATTTGGTACGAACGCAGCAACATCGAGTGGGAGCCAAGAGTGTATCCCCGCATCTTCTAGACACACCAGTCCAGCAATAGATTGGCAACACGATGTCATTTAAAGTGTGATGGGCCAGTACCGCGTGCTCGACGTCCGCCAGTTCGGAGGATGTGACTGCGTATGGTTTGCTGCCAACCTCTCGATAGGGTTGTCAAGAAAGGACTCGACGTTTGATTTGCGATCCGGGCCGTCTTCGGGGCCATCGTCGTCTTCTTTTCTGGCGGTTGTTGGGCGACCGAAGCAACCCCCCCCCCCCCCTGTTCCATCTGGAGGATCCCGGGCCGGTTCGCCTCCTGCCGACTGTGCATGGCGGGCGGGCGGCAGGTCGAGAACAGGGCGGGTGAGCTGATCTGCCTCTCCCCTTTTATGCTTCTTCGCTCCGGAAGCCTTGGCGCACACGTTGATGCGGGAAGCTCGACGAGATACTCCACCTCGACACTCCCGTATCTTTGTTTCTCCACCAACGGAGACTGTAGATACTGAGGTCCCGGCGAGATGCGGTGCTGAAGCGATGAGCCAACCGACCCCCCCCCTTGCACCCCTAGGCGAGCCGGGTCACAATGTGCTTCCAATTAATTGACAACAATATAGCATTGCAGGCGAGGAGACGCCGGGGCCGAGGGTTTGAAACTTCAAGACCGGGCACCTGAGGCTCTGGCTTTGGGTTGGACAATGCATGGCCGGCAAGGGGCGACGGACGGGACCTCATAATAGCCAAAAAGCAACAGGCTGATATCCACGAACCGGCACGAATAGGGAATGTATTGTGAGCCCGCCTGTACGACGTGGCTCCCGACACGATGAATCAATCTTGAGGAAAGGTTTGCGAGTGAGAAGAGCGATCAAAGGACATGAGGGTTGGCTGGCAGGTCCACCTTTTGGGTGTATTCGACCTCTCGGAGTCGTTGCCACTGCCTGAGGGGCCAGTGTATGATTGCAGGACGGGTAAACAAGCTTGTACTGTAGGTGAATCTCTCTGTTTTACTCTCCGAGAGTACATTGGCATCTGCAGCAGCGGCTAGGCATGCCGGTCGCAGTGGCTGTAGGACCGAATATGCTGTAAGTACGCCCCGAGGTTTCGTGATCCAGGTCCGGTAAAAACGCCCGAAGGGCTTGGCACACCTTTCCCGTGGAGCTAGCTGAACCGGTTTCCGCCAGCGGGCTGGGCAGGCTGTAT
This sequence comes from Colletotrichum zoysiae, assembly GCA_030867305.1. NCBI lineage: Eukaryota > Fungi > Ascomycota > Sordariomycetes > Glomerellales > Glomerellaceae > Colletotrichum > Colletotrichum zoysiae. The sequence goes on from MU842865.1 coordinate 181,957, forward strand.
CTGGCAATGTTCGACTTGCATGAGAGCGGGCAGATGGCGCGCCCGATTGCAGTCCTTCTTTAGCCGGCTGCAAGCTCCCGGGATTCCAGAAGACGGCTACCCGCGCGATGGTGCAAGCAGATCAGGGTTTGGGCGATGCTGAGATTATCGTATGGCCGGCTGACGGCGGGCCCAGTCGAGATGTTTGCCGATTGGCGTTTCTCACCAAGTGATTTGCGTCGGAAGGAGATGGTATCGATTGTGAAGCAGAGCAGCAGACGAGACGCGGCCGGTACAATGCCGAGGAGCTTATTGCGGATGCGAAGGGCAAGACAAGACACGCGTTGCTGCCCTTGTTAGATGACATGCAACTAGTTGTTTAACGAGGAGATGAGCGGATGTGCTGTGGACACTGGGCCGGTAAGAGTTAGGCGATAGCTGCTTTGTGGAACGACAGTATTAGGGACATTAACAGATTCAGACTTGGCCGAGATGTTTCGAGGTGCGAGTTCAGGTGGCAAGGGAGAAGGCAAGGGGCAGCAGGTAGATGGATTTTGGATCAAAACAGGCATCCCATGTTGTTGTAAGAGAGAGACGAGGAGGTGAAGTAGGTACCTATGGAATCATGAGACGAGCTGGCTGGACAGAAGCCGTACTCAAAAGACGTATCCGTACAGCAGAAGGAGTAATTGGGAATACAAATAAACAGCACCGGAAGAAAGACGGTCGAACCTTGCAACTTGCGGCGTGGATGGAGCGGCGTGTGATTGGCGGATAATCTCTGACATCCAAATCCCGGGAATAGGGAAAACGCGGCCAAACCCTTGCTTGCTTGCTTGTGGCTTTCTTTCTTTTCTTTGTGAGCTCCGGTAAGACGAACGTCGTTCCCCAGGGTTTTCCCCAATCTATGTACCTAGGTACCCCACCACCCACCCCACTGGGCATGCAAGCTCAGCTGAGTTGCTGCGCTGCTACCCACTAGTACTCCGTAGTCCACCTACAATGTAATTACCTAGTCGTAGTCATCCTCGGTCTGTACACCCTCGATATACATCGACAGACAGACAGACAGTCAGTCAGTCAGTCAGCCCAACTGGAGGAAGGCCTCTCTCTCTGCCTTCGTCTTGCCCCGTCTTGGAAGAGCATTCATCGCGGAACGGTGCTCTTGCTGGCTGCCTGCAATCGAAATCGGCGTCGAACTCCCGCCCGGCCCGGTCCATCTCACGTCTTGTTATCCCACGTCTTGCTATCCCACCTCGAAACGGATCAGTGGCATGCCGATTGACCGACTGACTCCCTTCTTTCGTCCGTCGAGCACCGAGAACCCAAGCTTCTCATCCTGCGGGCCTCCATCATCCATCCATCCAGTCAGCGCCCAGCAGTCTTCTTCCTTGGGACCAACACCCCTGGCTCAGGGTTCCAGAACCGTGTGTGCAGCAGCGGAAGCCGAAGAAGCAGCAGCAGGTTCCATTCCCAATTCCCATTCCCAATTCCCAATCCCAATCCTAGTCCCAGTCAGTCCCTGTTTGCCCCGTGCCAAGCGACTCCCCGACTTGCCCCCCCTCTGCCCCCTTCTGCCTCTGGTCGAGCACTCCGGTGGAACGCCGCGTCTGTGGTGGAACAATTCGTCTTCCCCAACTCCCATCAATCACTCCGTCTCCTCCACCAACGACAGCTCCCGGATTGTCCGTTGCGCATAGCCCACGCCGGCTGTGCCGTCCAGAGCACTTCCACCGACCCTGTTCGTACTCTCAGGCAGGGATCGCCAACCTGTGGCCCAGCCCGGACTTTCATATCGTCCCCCTACCGCAAGCAACTTCGGACGGACCAAGGAGAACCTTATCCTTCCGCGTTGTTCCTCACGACGACGACGCTGTGTTGCTCCGAAAAGCTGCCTACCGCAATCCCGCCGTCACCGTCTGGCGGCGAAATAAGTCCTCAACCAGGCGTCGCCATTCACCATCAGCCCGCGGCCCTATCCTTCCCGTGCCATCGGCCGGTTCGTCTCAACTCCCCCCCCCCTATCGACTCCTCATATTGCGACAACCTCTTGTGCTTCCGAGACGGCTTCCACGAACGCCCGCTCTGTTTCCCGTGTCCTCAATCGTGCTAGCTAGCCATCCTGGCCGCTCCAACTGCGCTGATCGCGCTGACCGCGCTGATATAAAGCTTGCCCCCCACGGCTCGACTCGCTCGCGCGCGCGCGCGCCACACATGCGATTGGGTCCCGGAGCGCCATCACCAGAGCTTTAATCGAGATTCCTGCCGCCTGTGCTTCAATTAGACGACACGACCTACCCCCGGAACCGCAAGCTTAAACTCCTGCATCGGACCGTACGAAAGCACTCCGCGAATTGGTGGAAGAAAGCACTTGGCCCCAGCAAACCGGTTCATAGGGCTCTGCTCAGCGTCATTGTCCTCCCCTGGCCGGACTGAGCTTCTCACACTTCTTATTAGTCGCTGCTCAAGCAGAGCACATCGCCTCTCCCCCCGACCTCTCAGCGACACCTCGTATCATATGCACCAGCCTCACAACGACCCCCACTGGCTTCCTCTTCCCGGCGCACATCTCTAACACCGTCGGGTCACCTGACACGCCTTGGCCCTGCTGCTCCTCTCTTGCTCTCTTCTCTATCATAGTACCACGTCCGTCCCCGCTGTGACCCCTCGACTCTCTTTCCGTTCGTCTCCCGAACTGCCGTAATCCTGCTTGGACCATCAGCTCGTCTTGTCATGGGACTTTGGCCTCACATATCCAGCATCGCTAACCACCGCCACAATACTTCCTCACGGTCATCCTAGTCGTCTCGAAGGAGGAGAAGGGGAGGGAGCGGGTTATCGTGGGTTCGTTGCGTCTTCTCCGTCTCGATACGCCGTCCCCGGCGTCATTTCTCGGTTCTCGCAGCTCGGCATTGACGCATCATCGAGCAACGCCATGGCATCATTACACCAGCTCGGCGCTGGCCCAACCCCCGCGCGCCCGCGGAGTGTGAACGGTTCAGGAAATCAGGATGTTGACATGGGCGTCGACCGGAATGCCAGTCCCGCCGTGACGGCCGGCACAAGGTTTGGCAGTGCCCCCCAGAGAGGAGACACCAGGATCGTCGTGATCATGTATGGTCACGGCCAAGACAGCATCGTATCAGTCTTCGCCGACGTCTTGGGGAAACCGTACGCCATCCGTTCCGCATTTCAAGAGGTTGGCGCCGCCGACAAAGGGCTCGTCGTCGGCATCCCGGCAGAGCGTGCCAAGAATGACATCAACTCTCGCGACAGGGAGCTTGTCGTGGTGATCAACGCTCACTGCGTCAACTTGGGGATGCCACCGGACGTTTTCCTTTCGGCCCAGTGCGATTACGAGTTCCTGTACACGGAAGCCCCGTTCTTCCGCCGGGACCTTTCGAGGTTTATTTCCTTCACCCTGGGCCAGATCAACCACCACGAGACGCTCATGTCAAAGCCGCGGACGTATTTCATTTCCACAACGTTCCCGGACGTCAGCGCTGCATTGCCCAACATCGATATCCTCACTGTCGGCGCCGACGCGGTGGAAATTCGCGTCGATCTCCTCAAGGAGCCTCTGGGCGACGGCACATACTCTGCCATTCCGAGTCTCAGCTACGTTGGACAGCAACTGATGCTCCTGCGCCAGAGGACAGAGCTCCCCATCATTTTCACAACCAGATGTACGAGAGAAAACGGCCGCTTTCCAATGGGGAATCCGGATCTGTACTACGAGTACCTGTACCGAGCCATCCAGTGGGGCGTTGAGTACATTGACGTGGAGCTCTGGCTCCCTGAGGCCATCCGGAAGAAGCTCCATGAACAGAGGGGAAGCAGTCGGATCATGTCTGCGTTCCATGACTTCTCTGGCACCTTCAGATGGCCGTCATCCTATGCCGAGCAGGTCTACGTTGAATCCAGCAAGTACGCCGACATCATCAAAATGATTGCCATCATCAACGACCATAACGAGAACTTTGAGCTGGAATACTTCCGGTCCAAGATGCGCACAGATTACCCCGATTCGCCTCCTTTCTCGGGTGTCAACATGGGGGAGACTGGCCAGTTCTCCCGCACTCTGAACAGGGTCTTCACCCCCATCACTCACCCGCTACTGCCGATAGTCGCAGCTCCAGGTCAGATGAGTGCATCGGAAATCAACGCGGCTTTGGCCCTGCTCGGGCAGCTCCCCAAGAAGAGTATATACGGCATCACAACCCCGGCCTTTCGAAGTTCGACGCCGCAAGCCCCCTTCTATGAAAAGTGCTTCAACGAGCTCGGCCTGCCACATTACTTCGCGGTCGTCGAGCGCGCGCCCAACAGCTTTTCAACCATGGAGGCTTGGTGCAACCAAAAGAACTTTGGCGGCGCCTACCTCAGCCCACCCGTGTCGTGGAACAGCCTGCTGAAGCACAGCTCGTTCTTTGCGTCGCTCAACGGCGGCAAGGGCCCGGAACTGACTGAGGCCGCTCGACTTATCGGCACCGTGGACACCATCATAGTCAAGTCGGGGTCTTCGTCGTCGGCTTCCTCTGCTCCGGCGTCCATTCCGTCGAGTCCGCGCCACGGGCACCACGATTCCTTTGGCCATCTCGCGTCGAACTTATCTTCTCTGCCGCCAAACACGTCTCTGGTTCTGGACAACGCCAGTTGGCGCGGCATCATCAGCACGCTGACCAGAGACATGGCACCTTCAGCATACTTTGGTCGCACAGCCGTCGTCCTGGCCTCTACCGGCGAGGATGCCGCATCGGTTATGTACGCCCTGAAGGCCCTCCGTATCGGCAAGATATATACCGTTGGCTTCCGCACACCGTCGGCTCTGGCTAGCGACGGACCCGTCATCGAACCTTTCAACAGCCTCGAGAGCCTCAAGAGAGCACAGACGGTCGGCGATGACGCAGCCCCTTTTCTGGTCGTCTCGGCTCTGGGAGCGGAAAAGAGCAATCTCGTCGGCATGCTCGTCCGCGTTTTCGGGACCAATGTTCGGGGGGGGTCGAATTTCAAAAAGGTCTTTCTCGATCTCGCCGAGGTCTCGGGGACAAGGAAAGGGGGCGACCCGGGCCTTATCGCTCAGCAGGCAGGGTTCTCTGCCTACGGCGTCGCCGACACGGCCGCTTTCACGACGGTGGAGACTCTCAGACTGCTGGTCGGCCAGAACGTGCCCTACAGCTTCGTCAGACTGGCAAGCGGCAGGGGCATGTTCTGAAGCTGTGCACCGGAGACGCAGATGTATGGGCCCCATCCATTTTCCGCATTTCTACGGAGTCATCCGTAATATTGCATTGCCGCGGATAAGACACTAGGGGTGATGCGAACTCGAGATTGCGAGCTGTATCCCAGCTGCGTTCTGTCAAAGGGGGCGACGCTCGCGACTCCGAGCCGGCAGCAGGCATTGCCTATGAAGGTCTAAGGTCCCGATTAAAGCCAGTTCACGCGGAGGCATGTGCACTGTCCAGGGCGGTCTAGGCAAGCCTACTGACCGCCAGCCCCGGTGGAGAGAAAGGAAGAAGCGGTCGAGCCATGCTCGGGGCTGCATTCAAGCTGCATCTCCAGGGTCTTTCCCCCCCATCTCTCGGACGCGAGAGGACGGAGCCTGCGGCCCACCTCACTGTTTCCTATCTCACAGGATCAGGGAATGCGGGCAGGGAACGTCTGCCGTGACGGGGATCGTTCATCGGTGGAAGGAGATGAACCGAAGGAGATGAACCATTGCATGCATGTACGGCGTTCAGCTTGGAGGGAGGGGAGGATTGTATAGATCGGGGAGAAGAGAAACATTTGGCAGGGGAGGTCATTTGCAAGATCTGGGTTAATCTAACTCATGCACGAGCTCGTAACCACCTGGTCTTGGACGGCCCATTCCCTTCCAGAGGAGGAAGGGGGTTTGTCGACATGCTTTTTCTTTTCCTCTTTTCAATGTTGCGTGCGAGATTATGCCATCCCCAAGTGGTCCCGAACAGCGTCGGCAGACGACGCGGCTGTAGATGGCCCTCTAGAGAGGGCCTGTCCCTTTTTGTGTATCGATTAATGCAATTTACTCTGGACACGGAGAGGCCCCGACAACTGTGAGACTTCTGGACTGTGATGTGCCGAGCAATCTGCGATCCTGCACTGGGACGCTCGCCCTCTGACCTCGTGGCTGAATTCCAAGAGGGCACGCTAGGAGAGGCTGTTCGCCCGGTGGGTGTCTGACCAGCACCACCCGCGGGTACGCTCTTGACTTCATGCCTGTCCAGGCACCATTTCAGGCCCGCGGGCGGGCTATCGGACGGCGCGGCATTTGTATAGCCAAGTCCCTTGCCAGATCGACACACCCCTGAGTGAGGGGACATAGGAGCCCAAGAGGGTGTTCTCGGTGTCCTTTTTTGCCTGATTGTATCGAATATATCCTTTGCCACTCTCTCTGCCGCCTGCTCGCCGCCCGCCGTCACCCCATCTTTATTACGAGCGAACCACGGTGCAACGGTTCCCCTTTGTTGACGATGACAACCATTCGCCTTCGAGCAAGACCGGGCACAAATCGCTTGAGCAGCTGGCGTCATGACACATATACGCACCCGCATAAACCCCTCTACAAACCATGTTTCCATCTGCAGACACCTACAAGCGCCGTGGTCTTGGCCTCCACCCCAAGCCACGATGTCGCATGTTGCAGCTGGCACAGGCACCAGCCGCGTCCCTCGTATCCGCAGCTGACCCGACATGGTGTGAGCACTCATCCGGCCGTGGCGCGCGTGAACGACAGCGACGTCGAAACGAGGGAACGACAAGACACGCAGAGAGCGCTCTCTCGGCAATAAGGCTAGGAGTCAAACGCGCCTCTCTCACTACCATTATTAGCTTTTCGAAAGGGGGGACGGGAGGTCCATCTCCATGCCCCTAACTCTAGATTCGTCGCCAGCTGAACCACCATCGGGGAGAAGGGTCGCAGCACCAGCCATGGTCATCCGCGGTCGCAGCCCTCTTCCACAACTTAGATGAAGGTAGCATGTGTGGACGGAAACCACCCTAGACGGAAACCTCGTCAATGCAAGCGCGGGAAAGTAGGACCAGGCCGCCCGTCTCCCGAGCTTTGTCTATCGAGCAGATCGGGGAGATGTTGTGGTGTCGGAACGACGAATGAGAGAGGGCAATGGCCGCAATGGTTCGGGCAACGGGAGCCGTGGAATCGACGAGGAACGACGAGGGTGCTGAGGGTGACAAGGGCACCCACAGATACCCAGAGACGTCCCGACAGCTCCGAACGGTCCGTGTCGGATGACAGGGGTTGCCGTCGAGTCATCGACACACACCCGAGGCCGGGAGACGAACAAAGAGGCCAAGTTGTTGCGAGTCCGGCGTATGACCTGGTCTGAGAGAAATGAAAGGATTGAATCACGTTCCTTCGCAGCTTTTAACTGGCTCCCCTATGCCCCTCGAGAAAGGTCGGCACCCGTCAGATGGGCTGACGTTGACGTGCCTCGGGCGCGCTTCTGTGCAACAGCCACCGGGAATCTCCCGCGAACTTCCACAGCATGACGCATATGTATATGCTGGTTTGACCGCTGTATTTGCCAGTTAGTTGCAGGGTTGTAGATGCGCCCACACATGGCCAAGACGCTGTCCTACCAGGCCCGTACAACGGTCGATATGTTTGCCGGCAAGCCTCGAGTAGACATGGTAATCGACATGGACGAGGATGGCTGACGAGATCACTCATAATGACTCGCTATTCGCTATAGATGAGCGCGAGGCGTCGTCGTTGCACGGGAAGCTAGCCCCCGTGTCTGCCCGTATTGGGTCAAGGCTGCTGAGTTGCCCTGCCTATCGGGGTGGGCTACTGTCTGCCACGAACGAAAAATGGCGTATCGGGCCGGCATTTCTCGATGGTCAGGTGTCGCGGGGTAAGAAATGTTGTAATTACTGGGTGGCCTGTACGAAAGCAGGGTTCAAGACCTGCAGAAGTGGTGGATGCGTGGAGAAGTGTGGGGAGGAGGAACGTAGCGGAGTCACGAATCGCTAGCGACCTTCGACCCCAGCTTCGCGGAGAGGTCTCGAGTCAGAAGGGGGGGAGTGGTCGGCTTCGTTCTCCAAATTCCCCAAAATCTGCGAGGTCCAAGGGAGTGATTGGCACGGCTGTCAGAGAACCGGGAAATCGAATGCGTTAGGTCTGACTTTGAAGAGGAGATGGAGAACGGGTGCGCTAGCCGCCTATAAGCTTAAACACGGAGTACGAGGTACCTAGGGTTGGTTCGAAGGCGAGGGGAAACCCTACAGGCTGTTCGCTGTATGTATGGTCGTCCGTCCTGTATGGAGGGGTCATGGTCTTCGGTACTGTTGTTTATGGCCGCAAAGCGGCGGTGAGCTATGAGCAGAGCCTGGCCCTTCTTCCTTGAAGGCAGGCTGAGAAATGACAAAGACCCGGGGCAACGGAGACCCACGCACGGACAGAGAGAGCGCACAGGCGGGCGGACGAGCCGTGTCCATCAACGCCGCGATGATGGGTCGGGTGCACAACCATAAATCTGGACGCCATCGACGGGGGTTTGAGAGAGAGTCCCGGGGCGACTCTTCGGGCCTAGGCTAACGAGATACACCTGCAAACAGAGAAAGGGTCGAGCCCCTTCCTCTCTCCCCTCTCCCTTCTGAGCTAGTGCCTGTAGGACATAGATTAGCTGGCAACTAAAAAATTGGCTTTGACTCGGCGCAACAGCGCTACGCCGCTCAGATCGGTCTGGAAGGCTCGGGACGCCGTGATAGGGCTACCTGGGTCAGTCCCGGCGGTCCGGCTGTATCTCGAAGCCGAAAGACCAAGCGCCTACGCAGTTTGATGCCTGCCTGATAACTGAGAGTGATATAGATCCTCGGTTGGTGAGCCGACGCGAGGATCTTCAGGACGCCCCAAGGAGCTTGGGAGGGTTAGAGGTTGCTGAGAGTGGTAGGTGACATCAGCTGGACTAGTACGGATGGATGGCCCAGAAAGCGCTTTTTGTTGTGTGATATGGACAAGGAAGTCGTTGTATTGGACATGGCTGCAGTTTCCTCTAGTCCGGGTTGCGGTAGTTGTGGATGTATACCGTAGGTCGATGCTTGGCGGCGGTACGATTGTTTTCTTCTGTCACATTTCGACGCCTCTCCTCTCTTACCCCCCGTGCGTGCCGGTCGAGATTCTGTCAAGGGCCCGTGTCATCGGACCTGCGCCGACACTGCCCAGCGACTTCGTTGAGGATCCAGCCAGGCCTAGAAATTACATGCGGGGTTCTCCTTCTCGGATTGGATGGCTGACACCGGAGCCGAGACCAGCAGTTTCGAATGCGCCAGCGTTTTGCGGCTCGCAAAACCAGCTGCAAGCGTGAAGAGGGCCGGCCGCCGTACTACCTAGCTCGACCACGACCTCTGGGAACCTCGCGTGGCACATGAAATGTAACAACGGCAGAGAGGTGGGTGGTGTACCCATATTTGATGGGCAACCGACCGAGGGTGGTTCGAATGAGGCAAGGGATCTCCGAGACCCGCATCACTTGGTAGCCAGAATTCCCACGGTTGGCGATATCGTCTCGGATACCTAAGCTACTAATAGCAGTAGTGTCTTTCCAGAGTTGTTGACCTCCCAAGAAACGGGCCGCTCAGGAATCCGGTCAGCCCTGACCCGTGCGTGGATTTCATACGCGGAACCCAGCTCCCCCTGGCACCTCATGCGTTTGTGCGGTCAGAGCTAGAAAGAAGCATGGACGCTGGCCCCCAAATCTGGAGAACATGGCCGTTGTTGTTCTCGCCTTGGTGCATTAGCGCAAGAGCCCATCGCACGACATGAGTGGCTATCTGGCGTCGTGATGGCATGTAGGCAATCGGTCTAGGATCTGAAGCGAAGCAGCAGGGACAGAGTGTATCCAGCTACTCCCATAGGGGCCAACGAATACAGGCCGATATATTCTGGCTGCCGCCATGCGCCGGCCAATGTCGGGGAGCTCGGCTTGCCAGTACCAATGCAAGTTTTGCCGCTGCTCGGCTCTGAAGTGCATGGGATGCATGAACGGCGAGGTCTTTTGAACGTCAGGTGAACAACTGCGGGGCATCTTATTTCTTTCGTCCGCGCCTTGCGAGCAGCGAATTCCAATGCGTGACAACATGGCTGCTCGGCGTCTTTGACGGAGAGCTGGGGCAGCCAGTCCAACCGTAAGCAGCTGTGACGGTTTGACGCTGGTAACATTAAGGTTGATGCCGCAACACAGCGAGCGCACATGGCTTGAGTCGATGATGGAGGCAGGGAAGGACAAGAAGGCTCTGTGTTTGCCGCGTGTTAGTAGGCGTGGCGGATTTCTAGTTCAGGGACGCCGTGGGCCTGGACGTTGGTGTTGAGCGCCAGGAGGTGAGTGAGCGTAGCTGCTGATGGCTCGCGTCGATCCTCCTCGACACTTGCCAGCCGTCTTAAACCTGATTAGCAGATGCTCTGGTTTGAGCGGCAACCGGCAGGTGGCGCTGACGTTGACGTCGACAGAGTCACCACGAGGGATTCGAGTTTGGACATCTCGCCTCTCCTCGCAGGTATTCTTGGTCCGCTGAAAGGGCCCAAGGAGGAACTTGAGTTGTTCCCCCGGTACACGGTAGGTACTTGACCACTTCCCTCCCACATCGAACGAACCCCACCTCCAAGCGTGAGTTGAGACGATCTTGGCATTAGGCGTGACGGATACCTAGTGCCATCAGGGAGACTGAAGCAGAAAGCTTCTCCGCATCGATCGACACGTTCCCGGCTCCCCTTCAGCCGAAGGTTCAGGGCGTGGTACTGTGTACTTCGTACCGTAGACATGATGTGCCCCAACCTTTTCCTTTTCTTTTCCTTCCTTTTTCGGGGAGAGGCTGTGATGTGCTGGTGATGCATCTTTGCTCTTTAGTTTTACTTTTATTTCTCGCTTGTGCCTGGTGTGTGCATACTATGGTATGCTTGTGTCCGTGCTTTGCCGCTCTGCAAGATATTTATGGACCTTGGTCGTCCTCCCCGTGCTCCTGAATGTTGGCAAACCAGGATCGGAGCCGAGGATTCACTACATCTGGCGGCCATGTGGTGCGGTCTCTTGCGGCTGGCGGCTGTGATGTATTGGCAAGGCGGGCTTGCTGCCTAGGAACCGAGAAGGCATGAGAAGGACCTGGACCTGGATACGGATGAATGGATGGTTAGTTAGTACACGTGCAACGCGAGACCCTGGGTCAGAAGTGAAGAAGAGTAGACACCGACAATGTCGCCATGACTCGGTTGGATTGTGTTGGATCGAAGACGGATGGGATTCCTTTTTTTCATGCGCAATGGACTGTTTCATTGCCCAGCCGCGGTTCGCGGTGGAGTACCACAATGTGAGACGGTCAGAACCGAGTATTGAGGAGGAAGGAGGTGGGGGGGAAGAAGAAGATAGAGCAGGCAGGGTATAATTGGTGGCTCCCATCTTGGCGCGAATGCTGCAAGCACTTTTCGCAACGTTGTTCTCGTTGGGTTTTGGCGGCAGGCAGGATGGAAGAGTGGCTGAAGGCCTCACGGTCACGTTCACGTTCACGGTCTAGATGCCCAGAGCAGGCAGGCAGGCACGGCACGGCAGGGTACCAGCCGTTATCGAGGAAAGCGGGTCCAGACAACCCGATCGAGGAGGAGCTGCCCACGGCCCCGGCAGGATCACCCAGCCAAGTCTGGGTCGATCCCGAAATGTCCTTCCTATTGTGCTATTCCTGACAGCGCACGCCGCCCGCTACGGCGACGGGAGGAGGGTTATGACGTTAATCAGCAATGACTACCTACCTGCTACTACCTATGTACACACATGTTAGCATCCCGGCCACAAGCAACAAGGGTAACACTGTAGTGTAGGTACGCCGGGGGAGGGCGGGTAAGCAAGAGAGGGGAGGGAGCTCCCACGGTTGAGAGCAGCAGCAAGCGGCCGCCTGTCACAAGCCGAGACACCAGACAACGAACATCGAAGGTATCCGGTCCCCAGCAGACCCAATGAAGGTCGGTCCAGGGTGCGCGCGTGCATGCGGGTATCGCCCGTACAGCAGTGCAGCAGCACCATACCTACTGACTGCACTTACACGTATCGAGGCACGTCGTCTGCCAACTGGATCATCGAGGTCTGGCCGCACACATCGCAGCATCCCTGTACCGTTACAAAGTCAACTTCCAGCCTGCCTACTGGCCCCTGGTGCCTACCTTGGCTTGACCGAAGCAGGCCGGCCAAGGATTCTGTTGTATGCCATCTCTTCCCTTCCCCTTTCCAGTGTGACCCATTCCCAATTGGCCCTATTGAACTAGGTAGGTAGGTGGTGGTGCAGAGCAGCGATATACATACTTGGTGGCTACGAAGTGCCTGATACAAGTGGTCGTATCCGACTAACACAGAAGAGGCAATCTTTACGAATGGATAACAGGCATAACCTGGGCACATGCCATGCTCGTCATTCGCGGCCGGTACTTGATGAGCCTTTTACCCACGGCAAATAGACTCGGTGCTGAAGGTTGCCAGGCGGGAGCTACCTCTATGGGCAGGGCAGGTAGACAGAGCGAGACGAACAACAGACCTTTTCGTTCCTGGACTAGCATGTCAAGTCCTGATACCAGATGCCAAGAGCCAAGTCTACACCTACATGCCCAGGTTTGCAGGAAGCTCCGCGGGCAATAGAAACGTCGTGTTGCAGGCTGCACCAATGACACCCCTACGACGTGCACTGAAGGGCCGATTCAATAACCCAATCTTGGCGGCGCGGCCAGTGCCGGCTGGACCAAAGGAGTTCTGGTACCCAATTGTCAGGGCTCATGACGGCGGAATTCATCCATATCCGGTGTGCCCTGCTCTGTTCCGCAGACGTCAGTGTTGGATATCTTTTTCTTGTTTTCGAGCAAGATCGTCGTCCCTGCGAGTGCTCCTTACTGGGCGTTTGAGCCGGGTGCATCGTCTTGGGCGAGCAGGAGTAGGGCGACGGAAGCCGGACACTGACGGAATTACCGGAAATCTTGCAAGAGAGCGGAACTCGGTGAGGCTTGTCCGTGTCGTTAATCTGCCGGAATATCGACAAGATCGCACAGCACAGCGCAGTATGGCATAGCACCTTGGTGGGTAAATGCTCGATTTCGTCCCAACTTTGTTCGCCTGACGAGACTAGCGAGCGATCAAAACAGCCTCCGCCTCAGCTTGCTGGAGAACGGCCGGTTCAAACTTGCACTGGCGGTTTCTTTTCCCTCTCGTCTCGGCTAGCCTGTCGTTTGTCGTTGACGGGGATGTCGTACGGTAATTAAACGTCTGTCAGATAGTGTTCCGGGGTAGGTGCATGCATACCATGTATGTAAGGTAAACTGCCTTACCTGTGTACGTATGCAGTTTGGACAAGTACCGGCTTCGACAGGTGCCGCTTGGGGTTGCTGAGACCGACACCAGCGACCATCAACTGGGCTCCTCGTGGCCTTGCACGTTGCATGGGTGGTGGCACAAGGCGTCCTCGGGTTCCGTTCGAAAGGTGTCAGTCAACAAGTCGCACGGTTTTTCTTTCTGCCTGACTTCGGATCCTGCGGGATCGAGTGGACAACCCCTGATTACGGATACCGCACTGTTCATGGCGAGGCCGACGAGCAGATGAAAAGTGGGAAAAAATGAAGCCTGGGCCAGGAAGCGAGGGCAGACGGGAGAACATGGCGTGGCGTTACTCTGTGTGTCTATCTGTCGTCGCGTGTGGCGTGGCGTGGCGTCGCGACGTGGCACGGAAGTTTGAGGCCGTGCTGTAAAGGTGTTTCTGATCGGCTCGGGTTCCCTGGTAACGTTCGTGCTTGTCCTACCTAGGTAGGTAGGTAGGTAGGTAGGTATGTAGTGTGGGTTGAAGTCGGTATCCGTATCTTGTCCTCTGTTCAAGTTCTCGCTTCCCAAGTCACTGGAACTGGGTCAACGGATCCTTCTCGGATGGATTTCTGAAACCTACGATGTATTTTATCAGGCTGGAAGCCGCCAGCGAATCAACCAATGCCCGTCTTGCATCTCATCTCAAGCGCCCTGGATGGTGGCGGGTAGCGGGTAGGTAGGTACCTAGGTAGGTAGGTACACATGGCATGGCGCGTCAAAAACACAAACGCATGGCAGGGCAGATACGTACCCGTCCGTAGCTACCTACCTACCTACCTACCTAGGTAGGTAGGTACCTTAGTACTATGTATGTATGTAGTGGGTAGGTAAGAGTGTAAGTACCGACCTACCTACCCTTCAGCGGACGTCGCCCGCCATGTCGTTCCTTTTCCCATATCATCATCCACATGGCAATTTGCCGTGTCCCTAACACTATGTATCAACATTCTGATTACCCGTGTTTGGTTCATGCCATTTGACTGTTCTTTTGTCTTTTTTCTTTCTTTTTTCCCTCCTTGTCCTCTTCCTCCCCCACCTTGCTTTCTTCTTGACTTGTTTGCAATCAGTCATCCGGTTGGACTGTTGCAAGTCTCGTCCATCATCGGCTTCATCATTATTACACCGTCATACTCACAGTGTCCGCTCGCCGCATCGCCACGCCGGAGATGGCTCTCGTCCCGGCCCAGTCCCCGGTGCTTGTCCTTCGCGGTGCCGAGCAGATTTTCATTTCGCGCATTTCAGCTCCACACCCTCCCTCCGATAAGTGCCGCGGGCGCCACCATGATGTGCGCGCTGCGAGGAGCCGCAGGCCGTCGTTTACTTTTCCTAGCAGCACCTGCACTAGCATCCAAGTTGGACAATGTCGGGCGCATTCTCGTTGCATCTTTTCCCCTTCCTTCGCAAGCAAGGTATCCTGAGCAGCATGCTCTGGGTCTTTTGCAGCCTGGCTCCGGCTTTGTCAGTTCTCGAAACCAAGCAAGCGTACCTACCCTCAAACACATGCCCAAAGCAGATGATATCTCATGTCCTCGGGCACTTCCCTACATATGACTCCTCCCCTGCCGTCTGAGATGGCCTGTTGCTTGCTGCTGATCTGGCCCCGTTTGGGATAAGCGACCTGTCCATCTTGCATCCCTTCTCATCACACAGAGCGCGCGCGAGATGCAGTGGTGCGCGCTGCAGTCAGTGATGGCAAGTATTGGGCCTACCTACCCTACCTACCTATTGATAGCTCGCCGCTCATTTCTTCAGGACTCCACACTTCCTTGCCTCCAACCTGGATCCCGGTTGTCTGCTTCGCCTCGATGCTCTCGCGTAGCCTCCTGTAGTGTAGGTACTCTACATGTCGGTTCGCGTGAGACGAGAAGAAATGACACCAACGCCACAAAGCAGGTACATGACAGTGGTTAGCCACGCGAAGATGTCTGCCTGCAGCAGCAATTGTCGCCTCACAACAGCTTGTTGGCCCGCTGGATCCAGTGCTGACACACCGTCTCGGGTACCCGCAGCTTGGTCCTGGAACTTGCTTTCTTTTTCCCACCTTCTTCTTCCCTCTTGTCATATGAGCTTGTTTTATGTACACTCTAGAAAGAAGGTTGAAGGTGCGTGTTGGCCGGCCACATCAGCCCTGTCCATGCCCTTGTCCGGCTCTGCTTTATCTTTGCCACGAGTCGGTCTCTTGCGTTTTTTTTAATATTGCTCTCGGCATGTCATTCTTGGGGGTTCGCACCTTTCTCTCCGCCTCGTTGCCTTTCCTGGCCCAATAGCAACATCTTGGTTTCCTCCCTCCCGCCTTCCATTGCCGACCCTCTGGGCTTGTTTCTTAGGAGTCGGCATTGGTCGGCCGTGTCTTGTCGAGCCAGGTCTCTTCAGGGTCGACCAACGACGTGCCGTTCCGTCGTCGTCTTAGCGGGTTTCGTTGGGCAGGCCTGCCAAACGGCTGAGCATCGCATGGAGGACAGGCCTGGCCATTCCTCAGGTGCAGCTTTCCAGACCTTGCGTTGTGCCAAGATAGATTCTGCATACCTAGGTAGATAGGCAGTAGGAGAGTGCTTTTACTACCTAGGGATGTATGCCGCGGAATGGTCCGGCGAGGACCTCGCTCTTTGATGAATGGGTCCCTCGTCTGGGGCACAACCACCTAGTAGGAGACGTATTCGTAAACACGTACCTACCTAGGTAGGCAAGTAACTTGTTACGTATAACACTACTCCGTACGGATACCATACCTAGCCATGTGTTCGTCGTTTAGATTACTCGGTACGCGAAGAATGGATGGTGGGAGGGAGGGACAAGGGCTGGTCGGTGTCAACCCCAACATTCATCATCCGTTACCCCCGCCTGCTAGCAAAGGGCCCCCCGGTTTTCTCTTTCTCTCTCTCTATTCGTAGTCGGTCGTATGGAGACCTTGGACAGGAAAGAACGACAGGCGTCTGGACTTACCCCCCCGCACCCCGTCTTTTCACGCTACCGAAGCAGCAACACCTGCCCCATCTTTCCCCAAAATCGTACCCACCCTACCTAGGTACCCATCCGTGCCTGCTCGCTCTCCCGAGTCTTTCCCAGGCCGCCGCTCACACGTTCCTCGGTCCGTTTGGGGGGCCTGCTTCCCTCCTCTTCCTTCTCGCTTTCTCTTTCTCTCTCCGCTCCTCCCCATGGTACGAAGTACTCTTCTCGGTACTCTTTCCTGTACTCTGTACTTGCCCAAGGATCGATCCCACGCGCGCGCACACACACACACACACACACACACACACACACCCACCAACACACCATCCCAAGGTAATCCAGGCCCGACTGCCACAGGTCCTCCTCCTCCTCCTCCTCCTCCTCATCCTCCTCATCCTCCTCCAACTTCTCTCGACTCGACATGCTGATGTGCACTGCTACCAACCCCCCTGCCACCCTTCTTCTTGTTCTTTTCCTTCTTCTCCTTCTTTTCTAGGGCCTTCAGTGCAGCCTTTGCTTCTCGTCCGCCTCGCAGTCCTTGTCAATTTCTGCCCCCTCCCCTCCCCCCCGGCATTGTAACAGTTCCCTTCTGCCCCCCCCTGCTGCTGCTTGTGCCTGATGCATCCGAACTGCTTCCCTCCCAGGGCAGGGCGACGGGGGGATGAACACATCCTAGTCGGGTGCACTAGCCACCTCCACACGTCTGTCTGTCTGTCTGTCTGTCTGTTCGTACCTGCTCCGAGAGACACACAGCACTGCTGGGGGGGGGGAGGGGGCAGTCATCAATTACCTCCTTGCCCAGGCCGGGCAGCCTCTTTACCTTTCCGTACTTCATAACTTCACCCGTCTCCCCGATGCCGCCTCGCTGGCTCGGCCTCTTTTCCTGGTTTCTGTGCTTGTGCACTTCCCCACGAACTCTGCCAGTTATCACTCTTGGTCTACACTGACCAGACGACTCTCACGCCCGACTAAAGCGTAGCTGCCTCGACATGTCATGAACGGCCCATCAACTAGTCTGCGAAAGAGCCTAGCTACCTACCTACCCAACATACCTTAGGTACTGAAAACAACAGCCTTGCTTGCCACGTCGGATCGCCTCGTGTTGAGCCCAGTCATCACTTCATCATCTATCTGCCCGTCCGACAACACCTCAAAACGGTAGATAATGTCGACATCTGTATACGAACATATGAACGGAATACCGCCTCCCGGTCTTCACCCTGTGGCAATGTCACGTCCACAGGTCGGTATTGAGCGCCTACCCACCCGCCGGCTAAGCAACGAACCTCGGGAGTCCATGAACTGCAAGTCATGCCGCAAGCGCAAGGTGAGACATCACGAGTGCTTCCCCCGGTACTCGGTCCAACCGTGGTCTATCTGCCACGCATAAGTCGACATCTAATTCATATCAATCACCAGATCAAATGCAATCGACTACGCCCATCCTGCGAGGCCTGTCAGGTATTTCAGTGCCCTTGCGTATATGGTGAGCAGGATCCCCTTTCTACCTATGCCCATAAGGCCATGGCGTCAATAACAGGTGACCGGCGGTGACTAACCACTTTCGCTTTTGCCTCCTTTCAGACGCTGTTCCCAAGAAGCGTGGGCCAAAGACGGACGTGCTAGAAGCGCTCTTGAAGAGAGTCGATGGTCTGGAAGCAAAGTTGAAGGAGAAGAATTCGGGAGAAAAGACCCCGACCACTCCGACCACTGCGGGCCTCAAAGACGAAGACGCTTCACGATCAGAAGACAGCCCGGAAGCCGACCCCAACCCCAACCCCAAACGCCTGGCACTCGACACCAAAATAGACGCGGATGAATCAGCCGTTTATTCGCCTGCACCAGCGAGGTACCTACATCACAATGCTTAAAGAGCTTGTCGTCGTCAAAACTGACCTTACCAGTGAGCCCTCGCCGCCCAGCGTCCAACCCGATGCATTATTGGATACATACTTCACGAGATTCCACTCCAAGCCATATCACATCTTGGACGAATCTTCCGTTCGGCAACGCCTCCAGTTAAACCAATTGCCAAACTGTTTGGTTCACGGCATATACGCTGTTGCTGCGAGGTAACAATCATGCATGACCCGATGGCCGGGAGAGAGCTTGCTGACCT
Source organism: Colletotrichum zoysiae (assembly GCA_030867305.1). NCBI lineage: Eukaryota > Fungi > Ascomycota > Sordariomycetes > Glomerellales > Glomerellaceae > Colletotrichum > Colletotrichum zoysiae. The sequence continues at coordinate 200,362 of MU842865.1, forward strand.
GTTTGGGTAGATACACGCCCCATCCAAGCGGGTACCAATCAGCTGTTCATCTGAGCGAAGAGTTTGCTTCACGCGCCAGGGCCGAGATTGATACAGATGAGCCATCAGTCGACGCATTGCAGGCACTGCTTTTGCTCGTCATTGCTTTCACTGCAGCAGGCAAAGGCAAAAAGGCGTATATGCTGATGAGTAAGTGATTGGATCATCGTAGCGGAGACTTGGCTAACAGACAAAAAGCAAATGCAGTGGGCATGGCAATGGCTCTTGAGACTCACCGCGAGCTGGACAACAACGCCCGGGTCACGCCCGTCGAGCGAGAAATGCGGCGGAGATTATTCTGGACGTGTTATCTGCTTGACAGATTTTTGGCCTGTGGTTCGAAGCGCCCCTCTCTCATCGGTGACAAGACCATCCACCTCCGGTTGCCGTGTTGGTCGCCCAACCCTTCCGTGCCCCCAATGGATGGAGAGTTCTTTCAACCCGGATCCAACCTGCAGTTTCTTCAGGGCAGCGGGAAGAAGTCTCAAGGGAGCAATGGAATGCTCATTGACATCAGCCGCATCCTTGGTATCACAAACCGCTACCTGGCTGCGGGAGGTGTGAAGGGTGACTCTCACTTCCCGTGGCACTCGCTGTCGAACCTGTCCAAAATTCGCCAAGACTTGGATATTTGGGCTTCAGGTACCGAAGATGTCTTCTCGAGCCTCGACACGCTTTTTGGCCAATCCGACTCAACGATCCTGGTGCTGAGCAAGCTTATATACCACCTCATCCATTGCCTCATTTACCGACCCTTTCTGCCGATCGACCTCGCCGAGCTTGCGGGAACCGGGCAGCATCAATCTTGGCAGATCGAAGCGACGAATATGTGCTTCTTGCACGCCAATGCCATCTCCGAACTGGCGGAACTTGGAAAGCAGACTGGCACGATCGAGTGGCCGGCGTTCGTAGGTTATTGCATCTGCACTGCTGGCACAGTTCATATCCATGGCGCTCATTACAACAAGAACGGGGGTGGCGATTCGACTGTTTTCGGCATGTCGGCGGAATTTTTGTCTCGGGAGATGCAACAGCTGAGCGAGCTGCGATACGCCTGGGCTAGCGTCCAGCATCAGAGAGAGACGCTTCAGGGCATCTATAACGCGCATTCAGAGCTGGTCAAGAGCCTCGGGAACAACCCTATGCGGCACTCTCCAGCATTCCACCTTGAGGACTTTTTTGACCGGTACTCCACCACTGGCGGACCGGGCGGGCAGACCTTCAACTTTGACGCGGCGAACCTGAGCCTTTCTGATGTGGTCGTCGACTTCACTACAGATACGTATACTGGTCATGATCTCTACGCGCCTCGCGCAAATAGCATGCACGAACAAGAGCGGCCCAGTTTGAAGCGAAAGAACACGGCTCCGTCCGGCCGAAAGCGTCCAGATGCCAAAATCCTCTCGCCGCTCAGCACCACCCGGATGGTATCTTCACACGGTCTGCCGACGCCGTCTCATGCTCGCCATTCGTTTTCACATCACACTCCGACCATGGCCGCCCACCCCTCCCCGGGCCTGCTTGCAACACCCACCTCTCTGCCTCCACACCCCGAGGTGATGGAACACCACTCGACGCCTGTAGCCCACGGCCGTTATGATGAAGTAGCAGCCAACAATGCGGCAGTTGCGGCGGCTGCGGCGGCTGGGTTCTCGCTTGGGCATCAGCCTCACCATCAAAGTAACATGCCTGCGCATCACTCATCCTCTTTCTCTCCTCAATTCAGCTTCGCCACTCCTGGCCAAAGCGGGAGCAACGAGGGAGGCGGCAGTTATGATCCTATGTTCGGCGGCCTGCCCACAAACGCGTTCGGTAGTCCAGCGGCCTGGCACGGCGACGAGGGAGGAAACAAAGCGGCGGGGGTTGCCGCACCTAGTCCAGGGACCAAAAGCAACAACGGCAGTACGGGAACCGGTCCGGGCGAGGAGAAGGACCCCTTCCTGAGTCTACTGGAGCACCTTGCGGAAAACGAGCATCAGTTCACACGGGGCCCCGGCAGCGACCTCGACTTCTTTTTCGGCGGCGCCGGAGCGACACAGTGAAGGGTCCTTGCTCGTTGCGAACGATCTGATTCTGTTTCCGGCCTCCGCTTCTCGAGGCGAGGCTGTGATCATTTTCTTTTTGGCTGCATGATACCTCTTTGATTGGATGCAATTTTCTTTTTGAATGTGGCTCGGAGGGTCCCGGGGGCAACAATCAACAATTAGAGGACGATGGATAAAAGGTCATTAGGATGGATACAGCACTTCCGGACGGTGACGCTTGATGATGCAACGATCTAGCATGTGCGGGAGTTTTGGGGAGGTGATTGCTTTCCGAGATGGTGTGTAAGATGAGCTAGTATGTTGGACACGTAGCTGTCAATTATGGGCTTTCTTGGGAAGGGTCAGGAAATGGTGACGGTCTGGGGGGGGAGCTAGTACTATCATTCTTGATCGCTGGACGACGGCTTGTGATATGGGCATGTCATCTCGTCCGCCCTGATACCGCCCACTTGAGGATATTTGAGCTTATTCGATGGGTTCCCAAACTCGGTTGAACACTTATAAGAGCCTGTCTCAAACAATTTAACAAGAAAGAAAAAGGCCATGAAGACGTCTCACTTACGCTACGTGATGGTTTTCATTGAGACGACTCGAGTGAGGATCTACCTAGTTCAATGGCGCTTCGGGTTGATCCGACCGGCATTGTGAGGAACTTTGGCCCGCCGGTGCCGGCACATCCGGCACTAACCAGTTTCTCCTGCCTGCCGGCCGAGGTGTCTCTCCGTACCGAAGACTGCTAGTTCGGCGCCGGGTTCGGGGACGAACTGTTTTGATTCAGATACCTATGTCGCTTGGCGCAGGAAGAGCAGCGGCATGGCACCCGAACGCTTGGGTTTTGTTTTCGTTTTGTTTTCTTTTTTCCCAGACGCACACGCGCGCAGATAAGCAGACGGCTTTTTTCCCCTCCTCATCTTTCTTTTTGACCCCTTCCCATGGAGCAGATCAGCGTCAGAACGGTACTGGCGGCTCCGGGGTTACATGGGCTGACGATGGATGAGCCAAGAGGGGGGGCCAGGGGGGAAGGGGGCGCGTATTGTAAAGTAGGGTTGCAAAGTAGGGTTGTAACCGTTCTTGGGGAAGGAGAGAGATAGGTTCGGGTCTGGCGGTAACCCGGGCCGTCGCATCTCAGGCCACCGCCCCCGCGCTTGGTTCTTTCAGTCAGCGTGGAGGGTGGACGGCGGAGTAGGGTGGGAGTGTAAGACGGCGCGTTTCCACGGTTCCAATGGTTCGAGTAGTGAGGTAGGACTCGGTGCGGGTGTATGTGTGTGTGTATGTGTGTGAAAGAGAGACGAAGGGAGAGACAGAGAAAGAGAGAGAGAGAGAGAGAGAGAGAGCCTTTCATGACGGATTTCTTGCTCCTACACAGGGGCAAGTGTGATCACACTTCACATGATGGTCGTCAGATGTAAGGCCGGGATAGGATGAAGAGGGAGCGAGGGCAGATGCATTGGGCGGGCGAGAGAGAAAAGGGAGCCTTGGTGTGTTGGTTCTCCGCGGGGCTGCGCAAGCAAACCTGGACTGGGCAGAGGCTACACACGCACACAAGATTTTCGGGAGAGTGTAACATTCAACCTGGGAAGCGGCAAGGGGAGTCGACTAGTGTTGGCCGAGTCGGGGTTGATCGGCGAGGTCCCGGGGAGAGACAGAGTGCTTGCATGGCGGGGTGCGGGAAGGTGTGTTGTAGGTGGTTGTGTATACGGGCTTGGAAAGCTGCGATTGGAGAAAGCAGACTCCAAGTGCTATAAGTTTGACATGTCAGAGTAGTATTGAGGGAGAAGTTCTGCACCTAAGAGACGTGTGGGTTTGGGGAGGAAAACACGTCTGGGGCCCGGCGGGGGGGGGAAGAAGACGGGTTGTGTCACACAATGCGCATTGGAATGGTCTCGTGTTTTGTTCGCCAGGCCGTCTCCATATTCGGATGCATCAATGCAGGGTCGTGGAATACACTTGCCGGACTGAACAGAGTGCCGCAAGTCGGGACCGAACGATCGGGACATGCCCCAGGTCAGGGATCATACGAAGGCGTCAGAGACCAACCCCCGTTGGTTTGCGATCTGCTGGCAACTGGCTTGCTATTTAATATCTTCTCTGCTTCTGACAGGCAGGTAGGGGTGTAACCAATGCCCTTCTCATGTTCTTGAGCCGCCACCCATTCTCATCGTAAGCCCTGGGAGGGTGGGGGCTTATATCTGCGCCGCCGACTTATTGTGCTCAGTCCAGCAACTCTAGACATCGTAGGCCACCCCGGGCCGGTCTATACAGGCTCTTCCTTCCACTACAAAGCATGGCTTCGGCCGTTACAATTCCCGGCATTCGCCGTCTGTCTACCCTCTGTTGGCATTGCTGCGGAGCCCCCTCTCTGGGAGCACCCGCGGCCCTTCTTTATTCGGTGCGTCGAGCCCTCGAGGAAGTTTTTTGGAATTTTTTTGCGGCTCTGGACAATGCACTCGGGGGCCGGCGTTGAGGTTTGGATGGTTCGGCACCGCTTCCTTGATACAGTCGCGTGAAAACGGAAGATTTGGCATGTTTCTTACGGGCCTCGCGACGTCTACTGTCGTTTGAACCGGTCAATTTTTTCAGAATTGAGAAGCTTCTCGGAAACTTGTCAGAGTTGCACATGTACCCCGTCTGTTAAACCCGTGCACCCACTGCTCATCCTTCTACATCTCCCCACTCGGCCTTGGGCAATGCCCCCGTGAGACGCCGAGGCAGATCGGACGGGAAATAGCCCAGAAAACAGTTCACTAGAGTCTCTTACATTGTTGAATATGAGGACGTCGGGTCGGTCCAATGACCCATCTGCCAAGGCCGCACTCCACACCGACGGCGTCTAAGCGCGAGGCGTGAAAGATACTCGGGATCCATCATCTCCTCTGTGAGGTTCTTCTCGGCACACTTTAATGTTGATGGGATGTTGACATGTCAATGCTCGGCTGGCTGCCTTGACAATAATCTCTTATGGGTGTTTATATAAAACACGGGTTGCACACTATGTAGCACTTACACTCGACCTCGCATGCCTAACAGCAGATATACGGTCATGCTGATCAAACAAAAGGTCCCAACGCGCAGCACTCGTCAGTCTTCCAATATCCAGGTAAAAGTCGGGGGGCCTCCGAAGTGTATTCCAGAGTCAGAAGAGAGACCTTGCCGTCCAGCAGGGTAGCCGGGTCGGAATCCGAAGACGTCGATATCTACTGGTATCGGGGGGTGGGACGAACCTGTCCGTTCCCTCGATTGCCCCTTTTTCTGCACGGGAAAATCCGGCCCGCGGATCTCTTTTGCGTTCGCAAAGAATTCATTCGGGCTTGGGGGGCGGCAATGCATCCCTATTCCTTGTATAGCCTTCCGAACCTGACGTCGGGGAATACTATACCCAACTCACCATCGTGGGGACAGACGTACAAGACGGATCTCTGAAATAATGAGAACGCAGCAGACGTCACGAGTAATGTTGTGCTTCGTCGTATCCTCTTCAACCCGACTGGGATGTCGAAAGTGTCCACTGCCCGCAAGAGAATCCTACCCGATCAGAAGACTGACAGATACTCTTGCTCGTCTGGCAGTAGCTAAGTTGACTCCTCAGTTTTGACGCCGAAAGAATGCCCCGCGTTGAGGAAACATCCAGGCTGTGCGGTCACTGCTCTGTTGTTTATGCTTAATCGTAGCAGGCCATTCAGACATGATCGCAGCCGTGTGCGGGCAAAGCTGAACAAGGGAGCCGAAGGTCTGCGATGCGCGACTTGACAACTAGACGAGGCGGCTTTTCGGGGTGCGGGTATCGTCAACGACGTGGCCACACGGACGCTTCAGCACAAGAGCCACTCATGGAGTCCACCGTCGAAGAAATAAGCTTAAATGCTCGAGTCGTACGCAATGACTCGTCGGTGTCTTCTTCGGCCTGCCAATACCCCCCCCCCCCCCCCAATAACGTTTCTTTGCGTGGACCACCCTAGCAAGCGAGGACTGGGCTGGGACAAGATAGCATGCGGCTGAAAGACCATGGACGACGCAAAATCCATCTTGTCCACATCGTCTGGCAAAAGTCAGTTGCCTTACAGAAGGCTAATCCCGTTAAGAGGGTCGGTGATAAAACGCAAGTATGAGCTCAAGTCACCAGATTCCCCTAGCCTCCTGACTCGATATCGTGGAGACAGGTATTGTCCATCGCAACAAACTTGCTCTGACTAGACGAAAACAGACTGTGGCGAATCGAAGCGACGTTTCGTTAGTCTTGCCCAAGGAACACCAACCTTTGAGGAAAAGAGAAAGCGCAGGGGGGCACTTGGAGCTTTCTGGGGAGAGTCTGAACCACAATTTGTAAAGTCTTATGCAGGGACTGCCCAATTAGCGGCTGGGCCGTTTGCAAGCTTCGAAAAGGCCCGGAGTTGTAGATGCAGTGCAACTGCAACACGAGATTGACTCTTAAGTGTCCGGCTACAGGTTTTTTTTTTTTTTTTTTTTTTTGGATTGTTTAAGAGGTTTGCTCGCAGTGATCTGTCCTAATCGGGTTTTAGGCTCATCATCTTGAAACCCCCAATGTTGTACTTGGTGGAAATCGGTCAGTGGATCGATTGGATCGACCAATGGACGATGCAAAGGTACCTTTGCCGATGGTCTTCATACGGACACGAACGCACGAGGTTGTTTTGTTGCCGACGGCGGGCACTTTCTGATGCCGGATCAGGGATCGGACCAGGCGGGTATTGATAGATAGGTATGGCGGGGTCGTTGGAGAGAAGATTGTTCCCCGAGAGTTCGGATGACGTCGCCGCTTCTCCATGGTACAGATGTGAGTGATTCCGACGAAGGTTGGCTTCGGAAGAATGCATGCAGTTTCTTGACTCCAGCGAGGTGCCGGTCATTGATTGAGCTTGTTCACAGTTCCGGGTCGGGTCGTGCGTCGTCTGTGTACCTACCGTAGGAAGGAGCATGAGATGATGGCTGAGTCAGCATGGCATCTACAGGTAGGTACCTAGGTACCTAGCTGGAGTGGTGAAGAACGTTTACCTGAGGGAGGCACTCGGGTCGGTAGGTAGGTAGGTTGAAACTGGTCTGCGGACAAGGTATGTAGGAAGGCTGTCCCAGAGCTAGGTACCTACCTACTTACCTACCTAGCTAGGTATTGACTGGCATTGTCTGGCGTTGACTTGACATTGATCTCACCGTTGATGTCACGAGAAGTGCCGGTGTGACTGACACCTTGTTGTTCCCTTCCCGAGCAGCCAGTCAAGTGCAATGCAGTGCAGGGCAGGGCAGGGCGGTGCAGTCAGTAATTAGTGGGTGCGAAGAGAAAAACCGCGTCGAGGGCACGAAGCTCGGTGCTATTTGTCGCGTCATGTCATGGTGAGGGGAAGGGGTCGGTCGGGTCACATTCAAATCCCTCCCACCGCCTTCGAGTCCATCCCACCGCCTTCAAATGGGTAGGTAATACCTGTCTGTGCCTACCGGCCAAGCAAGCATTCTGCAAACACACCATACCTAGGTGCGTGCGTGCGTGCGTGCATGCATGCATTGATCAGCTAGCTGGCTGGCATGGCAGGCTGGCTTCTTGGCACCGGGGCTCGGCCAAGAAGTTTTCTGCTCTCCAAAATTGCAGCGAAGTGACGTCTCTCCACTTTATCATCGTTGTCGTCCTCGTCGCTCCTCCTCTATACAACGTCGGGGCGGTGGTGGGAGGGAGCGCGCTTATCTATATTTATCGTAGTGTACGCACGATACGATACACTTGGTTGTATCGCCGCATCATCAAAGGACGGCGCGCGATATCAGCCGGAGAAGAAGCGCGGGGGATCCTGGATCGAGGAGGGGTAGGCGTCGTGGCAAAAAGCGCCAACTAAGATTAGGGTTGGTATTCCCAGTGATCCGGATCTTACATTCGGGCCCATATCCGCACTCAAAAGACGACACTCTGGGCTCGCTCCTTGGGGAAACGACAGAAAGAGAGAAAAGAAAAAAAGAGGAAAAGAGGCACAGGGCCAGGGTTTTTGATATTAGTACACTACCTACCATGTACGTACCTAGGTATGTAGGTATGTAACGTACCTATCTATATGTACGAAGTACTATGTACGTACAATGCAAAGCTGTCCACTCGACATGCGGCTTCTTCCAAAGACGGTCGACCCGGTGCTCGTTTCCAGCTTTCCCCTTCCTTGGATTGATTCACGGATGCCCATGGAAAGCCTTGCAGTGGTACGGAGTACTGTACCTCGAAGGTCCTTTTGCTTTGCTGGTCTCACGGTCCGACCCCACTGGGTGGCAGGCATGTCGAGCTTGGCCGGAAAAGGTCCAGAATCCGGGGTAGTCACGTCTCAGACAAACTTTTGATTGGCTCGCACATGGCTGAGGATCGACGTTTCTCTATGTCATCGCCCACCGCCTACCGCTCATTGCTACTTACCTAGGTACTACGCCAGACCGCGGTACCTAGTAGGTAGGTAGGTAGATACGTACGAATATTCGTACAGGTAGGCAATTGCGGCTTTTCTTTCTGTCTTGACCTGTCGTCCCTTCCTTCTGCTTGCCAGCGCGCAAACACAAAATGCAATGCACGCAATGCACATAGACACATACACACATGCGCACCCACCGCACACACGTGCTGTACTGTACCTACATACAGTAGATACCTACCTACCTACCTAGGTACCTAGGTACAGTACCCAGGTAGGTAGGTACAGTACACACCACACACAGACAATTCAGTTTACTTGGTCGCTGTCACCTTCGTTCGTCCTTTCTGTCAGCCACCCCACTTATCCGTCACTCTCAGTCATCAAGTGGCCTCGGACGCGCGGAGGATTTCCGCAGCACGTAATCTGAGGTACCTACCGGTAGGGTGCTCCGTAGCTTATAATAGTTTACAAATACAGATAGGTAGGGATTTTGATGCTAGAGAGAGAGAGCGAGAGAGAGAGAGAGAGAGAGACAGAGAGAAAGAGAGAGGGTCCCACGGCTAATCTCCCTGCCCGCCACTAAACTACCTACACTAGCACATCGCATGCCTATACAAGGTACTTTGCAAATGCCGCCGTCCTGCTCCGAGCTAGGAACGGAGGGGCCAAAAACCCCCATAGATTCGCATCATCACCCACTCATATTTATGTTTTTCCTACTTTCCCCATTCAATCAAGTCAAGTAAGTCACTTGCTTGCACACTTCAGTAGGTACGTACCCCGCGCAGGTATCCATCCATCCATCCATCCATCCATCCATCCATCCATCCATCCATCCAATCCCCATACTTCGTAGTCTGCGTGCGACCTGGCTGGATCGGAAAACTCTGCAACGGCTGTGGGACACACAACATAGCACGACACACCAAAAACGAAAGAGAGAAAGGCACGCATCATCACACTCTCTGTTCCGTTATTGTCTGTATCGTCAATCGTGTACAGTGAAGTACGTACCAAGCCAGGGAGTGGAGTGCACTGCAGATTACTACGTGGGTGTGTGTGTACGCATGTACGATGTACGAAGTACGTACGGTGTAGTCAACCGTACAGCCCTGATCCAGGAAACCTACCCACCTTACCCGGCCAGATGTCTACATCGTATGTACTACGTATCTTGCTTGGCTGGCCAAGGTGCCTGCCTACCTTCTTACCACTACCTACCTACCCAACACCCACCACGACGTAGGTAGTATTACCTCGCACCTTCCTTACCTAGGTAGGTACCTTGGCCACCAACCCTTTTGCCCAGCCCAAAGGACAAGCATCCACTCCCCAAAATCGGTCCGTCCAGCAAGCATTATTACCTGTTGGCTTACCGAGCGAGCTGCCTGTCTGTCTCCGGTTCAAACTATTATCCATCTCATATTTTCAACATTTCTATTCTCGTTCCATCTCTCGTCCTCTCTCGCCCTCTCTCGCCCTCTCTCGCCAGTCTTGTTCGCCGTAACCAAACTCCAAGTTTGCTTGGCGGTCAACACCTTCCTTTCTTTCTTTACCCGCCCGCTAAGCTTGCTCGCTTGTATGACGCTGCATCGTCCCGCCTCCACCAATTACCTGCCGAGTCTTGGTCCGTCACCTTATTGCTCCAACTGCCTGCCCGTCACCAAGATATTCGCGCAAGCTTGCACCTGCATACCAACATTGGATGATTGCCGCCGCCGCGGCGACGACCACGCCGACCACCTGGACAACGACGACCACGCTCAAACTTCCAACCTTCCTCTTGCCCCGGCCTTTTGCATTCTTCCCCGTTCATTAGCCTGACTCGCTGGCACCCGCCGCCGCCGAGCCCACGCGGTCGATCCCCAGATCCCCTACCAAAGTATACATACAACCTCTCGACTCCCGTCAGACGAAACCTCCCGCCCGCCCGCCCGTCACTTCCTCCCTGACCGCCCCGGCCTCTGCTGTCCAACGTGAATGAACGAACCCGCATCTAGGGATTTCGAGATCGAGCGAAATTGCGCGCCCAAAACCAACACCCCGACTGCGTCCATGTGTCAGTGCCTCAAGTCATGGCATGCTTGTCGTCACTCTTCAGTTAACCACCTTGCACCTCTCGCCAAACCCCCGTGGCGGTGAACGCCCCCCCAACCTCAACGTCTGGTCGTCGCCCTCTCGCCGAGCATGTCACCTGCCAATGCGACAGATGATGGTGTCCCGGATCGCGGTCCGGCAGTCTTTGCCGTGACCACCGCAACCTTCGTGTTAGCGAGTGTCATGGTCGCCGCTCGTTTGTTTTGCAGGCGCTTTATTGTCAGAAATGTCAGCTGGGACGACAAGACCATGTTTTTTGCATGGCTGATTGCTTTTGGCCTGTCATTCACCATTTGTTTCGGCACCCGCAAGGGTTTGGGTCGCTACGATGAGAATATACCCCAGGGGCATTGGGATTCATTACGAGCGTGCGAATATGTCTTCTCCATATTATATGTGAGTATCCATCCGCCCCCATGTCGACGTCTTGCCCGCGCCTACATAACGTAGCCCGCCGCCTTGCTCACACCGACGCAGAATCCCGCCCTCATGGCGACAAAAACCAGCATCTTGATCTTCTACCTGCGCCTTTCCAAAAACACGAAAAAAGTGCTCAGGTTTGCGTCGTGGGTCACCCTTGGCATCGTCAACCTTGCCGGCGCTGTCCTCACCCTCATCAACATCTTCCAGTGCCAACCCGTCCAGGCGGCTTGGGAAGTCTGGCGGGATACCTCGAGATGTATCCCACTTCTCACCGAATTCATCTGCTCCGCCCCCATCAACATTGTTACCGACCTGGCCATCCTGGCCCTACCGATCCCCGTTCTCACGGGCATGAGATTGCCGCCGAGGCAAAAGATTATCCTTGTACTGACCTTCACCCTCGGTATATTCGTCACCATTGTTGACGTCGTCCGAATCTACTATCTCCAGCAGGCCGTGACGTCCGTGCCTACCGGCGTCTCTACGGATCCGAACTCGCACTTTGGCGGAACGCCCGACTTCGCCTGGAACTCGTCATTGTCCTTCATGTGGTCGGCTGTCGAGGTCAACGTAGGAATGGCTTGCGCTTGCATTCCGACACTCAAGCCACTCATCATCAAGATCCTCCCCGCCATGATCATCGATCCTGATGGAACGCGCTCCAGCACCAACACCGAAAAGGATGCGCTGGAGAGCCCCATAAACCGCACCGGCAGCGACGGCCTCGTTTCACCCACCTACCCGAATCACCGCGCTTCGGTCAACATCCAGGAGCCCCCGGCGACGTTCCGTGCCAGTCGCGACTTCAGCGGAACTTCCAATGCGAACGAGGACACCATGATGGCGCTGGACTTCCTCACGACACCAGACATGACCTTGGCCGAGTTCGAGGCGTCCGGGGCCGGTAGACTCGGAGGCGACCCGGCAAGAAATTCGATAGCCACGAGCAGGGAGAACACCATTTATTTCGGCTTCGTCAACATGAGGCGGCCGAAGAGCATGGTCAGGTGTGATGCTCAAGAGTCGTTCCGGTACTGCCTTGTCGTCACTATCCTCTTCCTCATGTGGGGCATCTCCTACGGCCTTCTCAACACCCTTAACAACGTCATCTCCAGCGTGTCAAATATGACTGTTGCCCAGACTCTGGGTCTCACGACCGCCTACTTTGGAGGCGGCTACTTCTTCGGCCCCCTGTTGGTTGGTGAATGGATTCTGAGGCGAGACGAGCATCATCGAAGAAATCGCAAGAACAAGCGAGACGCGGAGAGCGTAGGAGGCTTCAAGGTCACCTTCATCGTCGGGCTTTGCTTCTACGGTGTTGGAACCATCATTTTCTGGCCGTCAGCCGTCACCAAGTCCTGGGGCGGCTTTCTGCTCAGCAACTTTGTCGTCGGCTTCGGCCTGTCCGTGCTCGAGACGGGAGCCAATGCGTTCCTCATCCTTTGTGGTCCGCCAGAATATGGAGAGACGCGACTTCTCCTCGCTCAGGGTGTCCAGGGCATCGGCGCAGTTTTGAGCGGCCTGATGGCCCAACGGGTTTTCTTCACAAAAATCACCAACCAGGGCGGGTCCGACTCGACGACGCTCCTCAATGTCCAGTGGACATACCTGGCCATCACATTGCTTTGTGTGGTCCTCGGCTTATTCTTCTACTACATGCCCCTCCCAGAATTGAACGACAACGAGCTTCAGGAGTCGGCAGATCGGCTCCCCGTCAACCCCCAGAAGCGCAGCATTGGTGGGCTGCAACTTCGCACATGGAGTTTGATCTTGGCAGTCCTTGCACAGTGGACGTACGTTGCTTGCCAGGAAAGCAACAACATCTTCTTCAGATCCCTGCTCATCGCCGCCCTTCCCAACCAGGAAGACTCGGGCACGGGGGCAACGAATGCCGACACGAATCCAGGGGAAAATAGTGACAAGCCGCCTGGCCTCACGATAGGGGTCACGGACTTTCACCTGGTTGCCCACAGTGTATTCACCGTTTCGCGATTCATGGTTGCGTATCTGACGTATATGTCGGTCCGCAAGCCGCGGATGCCGAAACCGAGGACCTGGCTGGGTATCAGTGTTGGTCTGTGTGTTCTGTTCGGTCTCCTCACCGTCGTTTGGCGGCCGAAGGATCCCAACATGCTGATGATCCCCGTGATTCTCTTCTACTTTGCCGAAGGCCCCGTCTGGCCTCTCGTCTTTGCAATCGGTCTCCGTGGCCAAGGCCGACGTACTAAGCGTGCGGCTGCCTTCATCACGATGGGTGGCTCCGGCGCGGCCTTCTTCCCCTACGTTGTCTATGCAATCATTAACGAGGGTGCTACGGTGCAGCTCTCGTTCGTCGTCATCGTCGCACTGTCCATTCTCACAGCATTCTACCCCATCTGGCTGATGTCTGTGCGTGACGCAAAGACGATGACAGACCCCGCCAACTCGTACATCTCTCCCGAAGAGCGTGTCACAGCCCAGGACGATATTGACATGGGTCAGGAAGTAAGGCGACGGCGGAGGAACCTTTTCACGATCGGAGACAATCGCAAGCGAGGCAGCATCTTCAGCAAGATATCCAATCTAGGCAAGGCCAACGGCGAAAGTGTCACGCCGCCGGCGGTAGAGCATTCCGAAGAAAAGGATGCCTCCAGTAAGGCGTCCGAGGGGAGCAACGACAGCCACCGGACGCAGACAGTATGAGCGGGCTAGCCGTTCGAAGAAGCTAGTAAGTGTTACGAAGCTTGTGTGCATTTCATACTTAATCGCTATATACCCAATGATAATGAGGTTCAATGAATAAATACAAATAAAAGTAATGTTCTTCACATTAAGCATCCATCACATCAGCCTGTGATGTCTCGAGACAAATGTGTCTTTAGCAAACCCGGGGGGGGCCTGCCGTCCCTACTTGTTCAATTGAGACGCAATCTTCTCAAACACCTCGACCCCCTCTCGTCCCAAAGCCGTGCCAACCCCTACGGCGTACGCGCCGACGCTCTTCATCCGCCTGAACCCGTCCGCGTCCGATACGCCGCCGACGCCGATGACTTTGATGTGCGACAGCTCAGGCTCCCGCGACAACAGCTCCGTGATGGTCTTGACGTTCCCCAGCGCCAGCGGGTGCAGCGGCGCCCCAGCCATACCGCCCAGGCCCGATCCGGGCAGCCGCGGACCCCACTCCCCGTTCCCGGCGCCCTCGAGCACGAGGCACGAGCCGAGCGTGTTCACCGCGGTGATGAAGCTGATCCTGCTCGGCACCTTGAGCGCCGACGCGGACGACGCGACGGCGGCGTCTTGGCGGAGCGCGCCGATGAGCTCCGCGTAGTGGGCGACGTGGGTGTACGGCGGCGTCTTCATGCCCACGGGGATCTCCGGGTCCCGCGGCAGGGCGGCGAGGTAGGCCAGCAGCTGGGCGCGGTCCGAGGCGGGCGGCGCGGCGGTGGCGATGTTGGGGCACGAGAGGTTCACCTCCATGGCGAGCGGGTGCGGCGTGGTGCGGGAGAAGCGGGCGATGAGGCGGTAGCACTCGGCGACCTCGGCGGGGGAGCCGGTGACGGAGACGATGACGAGCTTGCGGTGGCGGCCGAGGCCCTCGATCTCGATCTCGCGGTCCGGGAGCCGGCCGACGAAGTCGAGGTAGGTCTCGAGCGGGAGCGGGGAGTAGCCGAGGTTGTTGAAGGAGGCGACGTCGCCCGCGCCGATGCCTGGCGGGGACCGCGGCGTCGAGGAGTTGGGCGCCCGGGAGGGCTCCGCGGTGGAGGGGTTGAAGAAGGCGTACTGGTGGGAGGCGTCGTCGTGCGCGAAGCCGCCGAGAAGGGAGGTGCGGGTCGTGAGGGCGCCGGTGTGAGGAGAGGCGTGCAGGCGCTCGAGGTCCTCGAAGGTTGTGCACCAGGGGTTGGCGGAGTTGAGGAGGGGCGGGGATATTTCGAGCTCGGGGGGCAGAGGGGTGTCCATGATGTTGGTATGCGGGGGGGGGGGGGGGGGGGGGGGGTTGCAGGGGGAATACGAGGCTGAGGATGCGTGTGAATTCGGGAGTGTGGTGAGTCCCTTTTTTCCAGGGGTATGAGAGGGATCATGAGAGAGGTGGACGGGGGGACTGAGTGCGATGTCGTTCGCGAGGACCCCGCGACGACGAAGATAGAGGCGGGGCGCGGGCG